>CAUYLG010055361.1:0-249158 GCA_963573385.1 Cacajao melanocephalus | reverse complement strand
CACCGTATGTTCTCACTCATAGGCGGGTGTTGAACAATGAGAACACATGGACACAGGGAGGGGAGCACTACACACTGGGGTCTGTTGGGGGGAAATAGGGGAGGGACAGCAGGGGGTGGGGAGTTGGGGAGAGATAGCATGGGGAGAAATGGCAGATACAGGTGAAGGGGAGGAAGGCAGCAAATCATACTACCACGTGTGTACCTATGCAACAATCTTGCATGTTCTTCACATGTAGCCCAAAACCTAAAATGCAATAAAAAAAAAAAAAAGAAGAACGGAGAACAAGCCCCTGGGAACACCTGCACAGGAGATGTGACAGAAAGGGAAGGGAGACAGAAAGGGAAGGGAGGCAGGAGAGGGAGGGGAGAGGGACCAGGAGGCCATGTCTGAGTGTGAGGGGTGTGTGTGCACGTCCCAGCAACAGCTGCATGGGAAACCAGAAGGAGGGAGAGAAGGGAAGGAGAGTGGGGACCATGGGGCCATGTGTGACCAGAGCGCAGGAAGGAAGAGGGAGAAAGGGAGAGGGTGCAGCAGGGAGAGAGTGAGAGACGGAGGGAAGGGAGCCAGTCCTGGGGAGCTCAGCCAGAGCTGCTGTTAGAGCTGTGACTTCAGCACCACATGGCTGGTGAATCGGAGCCTTGAGCACATAGCTGGGCTCTGGTCATCACCAGGTCTAGCATGGGAGTGCAGTACTCCAGAGAGCAGCACGCCAAGTGGAAGGACCAGAGATGGAGCTCTGAGGATCGAGGGGCTGACACACCGCGTTTAATTGAGGCTTGCACCAAATTGGACAAGCAGTTAAGAGAAGAAACAAAGCGATCTCTGTGGCCTCTCTCTTTGGAATCACCCGATAGCCCAATTAACAACTCTGAAGCTGAGGCTCCAGCGCCCGTGACAATCGATAGAGCCTGCCAAGCAGAGCCCAGTCGCCAGCACTGGGCCCAGCCTCCGCCCACCCCTGTGCGCCATGCCACATGACCCCTCCAGCTGCTTCGGCGCTACCTGGGTAATGAAGCCCATTCAGCCTGTTTATTTTCCCATTGATTTTGCTGTCCTCGACCCAAAGCACAGGAAGTCAATACCCTGTTAGGTGTGGCACCTTCATGGGGCCTCCAATGTCTCCACTGTAGGGAGAGTTCCCCTGCTCCATCAATCAGAAACATGTGGCATGGGCCCCAGGGGAAGAGCCATCCCTCCCTGCGCATAACATCCTGGGTAAGCAGGGCTGACAGCCTCTAAATGCTGTCACTTGACCAATAAAGAAACATCTCCAAAGCATTCTCCATGCTGACTAACAAAACTGAAACGAGAAAATGAGATTTTAGGAATTATTAGTTTCCTTTTCATTCCTTTCCAGCAGGAGCTGGAGAGAGGGAGGCACCCACTCGCCCGTCACTGAGTCATCTGGGAGCTCATTTATGAACCTCACTTCCTCCATGCCGGGCGGGGGGCTTGGAGGGCTGACACTTGACTTGACAAATGCCAGCTCTAAGCAGTTTATTTCCTCTTGAACTTTAAGAACTGACAAAGACAGGAATGACCTTTAAAAGGCAGGGTTAGTGCTTGTTGGAATCACTGAGCACTTCTCGGCTTACACAACAAGGAGAGGAGGTGTGGGGTTAGTGCCCCCAGGCTCGGGGCATGGCTCTCAGAACTCGGGCAGGTGAATCAGCAGAGAGGCCTGCAAGGTGGGTCTGTGGGTGGAGGCCAGCGCAGGGCAGGCTGTCAGGAGACTCCAAACGTAACAGATCACATGGTGTTCCCTGCGGCTGAGATGGAAGAGGCAGCGGCAATGGATGCCAGCAAGACCTGGGAGACCTGGGTTCAAACCCGGCCTCCGTCACTGACTGCAGCAGGCTGTGCACCAAGAAGACCAATATTTCCTCCTCCCAGTTCTTCAGGGAAAAGCACGTGGGAAGAAACAGATCTGTCCCTGACACTGCAGGAGTGCCCATTCCCAACTCCGGGACCTCTTGGCTGGTCACTGTGAGTGTCTGCCAGGCCAACGAGTGTCTGTATCCTTTGAGCTGGCTGCAGGGTGCTCCCAGTAACTCCAGCATGATCAGACCCTGGGACAGGGAGGAGCATGGGCAGGAAGGCACTGGGAAAGCGGGGTCAGAGACTGGGTATAAAACACCCCTCCATCCTAGCAAGGTCTGGTTTTCCACATGCACCCAGCTCAGAGAAGGAGGATGCTCACGTCCATGCCACCAATCCATTTCTCACCATCAGTTAACAAGTGGCTTCCTCTGGACACCTGAAAGGCATTCTGATGTAGTGGTGCCGGCAGGGTGTGCAGTGGACACTACACAGGATCTGGAAGATTTGGGTCAAAAGAATTCAGGAAACACTGTGGAAGTTTCTGGGTATGTGTAGAAAAAGAAAAGCCTGCCGTGGTTGTGAATATCAACTTCATTTCCTCAAAGTCCAGGGGGAACAGAAGGAGCTGGTCCACAGGTGTGGCCGGACCCGCCATAGAGACGGCCATGGACAGCAGGAGGCCAGGAAGGCTGAGGGCTGTGACCCTCACTTGCTGGGAGCGGAGCGCCACACAGGAGGCAGAGCCAGCAAGTGGGGCTGCCCAGGCAGGGTGATGCCAGAGAAGGCCCTGCGCCCACGCAGACATGCTGGGGACAAGGGAGCAGTGCCTGTGCTTGCAGGTGTCCCCAGGCTCTGGCAGGCCTGCCTGCTGGAGAGCAGATTAGAGGCAGGAAACCCAGCTCAGTGCGGAGCCCCAGCCCAGAAGACCCACATCCTGAGCCGCTATCGCGGCCGCCACTGCCGCCGGACACCAGATGACTACTCAATGGGTCATCTACCACCAGCTGGATCCCTGCCTTAGAGAACTTCACTTGGAACTTGCCTCACACCTCTGAACATCTCCTGGAATGCCCTGATGTCAGGCCCCAGATAACACTGAAAGCCAGTGGAGCCATCCTTGGACATGGAGGAGAAAAACAAAGGAGCCATGACAAATACAGGGCCAAGCACAAGAGCAGGAGGGCGCTCCCAACCCTCCGGGTGAAGGGCCTGACTCTGCAGCCTTGACGAGTAAGAACCCACCACATGCTGGGCAAAATGATGACCTTACATTGCCGTCATCATTTCCTGAACACACGCCATCAGGTTTAATCTTTCCCATCACCCAAGCCAAGGATATTATCATGTCTTTCACAGACGAGGTGGCCTGGGCCAGCAGTCAGTGATGAGCGAGAATTCAACGCCAGTCTCGCTCAGTCTGACAGTGGCTACACTGTTCGTGACTGCAGCTCCCATACTAGCCACAGGTCTCTTACGGAACTGTAAATCCACACTCACCTCAAGCACCCGCTGTGTAACAGCCACCATTCCAGGCAAAGCAGACACAATGTGTTTATCCCTATGATGTCTTTATCCATTCACAGCTGAGGGGCATTTGGGTTGGCCCCATCTCTTGGCTACTACAAGCAATGCTGCTATGAATAATGAAACAGAGGTGTTCATGCAAACACCCTATCAATTTTCTTGGGTGCGCACTTAGCAGGGAGGTTGCTGGGTCATCCAGTGACCACCTAACCTTTAAGAACCACCAGCCGCTCACAGCAGATGCAGCACCTCACAGGCCCACCAGGTATGTAAGGGGCACCAACTGCCCACACCCTTGCCAACTACACACCCCCCCCACCACCAGACCCATACAAGGACACAAACCACCCACACCCTCACCAACCTCACACCCCAACCAGACGCATACGAGGACACAAGCCACCCACCCTCACCAACCTCACACCCCCACCAGATGCGTATGAGGACCTCAACCGCCCACGCCCTCACCAACCTCACACCCCCACCAGATGCGTATGAGGACCTCAACCGCCCACGCCCTCACCAACCTCACACCCCCACCAGACACTTACGAAGGCCTGGAAGATGGTTAAGACCCGTCATCTCCATGTGCAGCTCCCGCCTCCCCATGGGAATCCTGCCCTGCCCAGGAGGACTTCACACTGCTGGGGAGGACAGTGAGACCTGTCACCTCCCTCCCTCCTCGACAGCAGCCTGGAGGCCAGATGTCTGGCAAATGAACTCCTAAGGATGAACCCCTATCCACAGACCAAGTGAGGACGAGATGCCTGGTAGGGAAGAAGCTCAGATTCTCCCTCCTCCTCTGCAAAATGCATCCCATCCAAAGGAAGGTGCAGGAAAGTAACTCAGCACTGGGTAAAGCACCACTAAGGCACTGACACACCCTCACTCACACCACAGCCACAAAACCAGCCAAGTCCTTACGGCATGGTAATCAGTGGAAGCACTGCCAGAGCCCTGTAATTGGAGGCTCCAGACAAGTCACTCAGTCAGTGCCAAGGAGCACAACAGACAGCACAGCCGGCTGGGGATGCAGCTACGCACGGCCTCTGCCCGTGGGAGAGCCGTAAACACTGTAGGCAGGGAGATGGACGGGCTGGCCATTAACTGCTATTATCTTCTGCAACTGAAAGCAAGGATGGCAGAGAAATCATGGGCCAGAGAGACAGGGGAGAGGTGGACAGGAATCCTGAGAGTTACATGCTGAGTTCAGGAAAAAGCTTTAAAAGAAGAAAAAACAAAATTACTTTGAGAAGAGCAGGGAGGAGGAGGTGGTGGTCACGCATGGACAAACTGGGCTTCAAACCTCATGGAAGTTCTTCTCTTTCAAAACCTACCCACAGGCTGCTGGTGGCAGAGTGTTGTGACCAAGGGGTGACACGAGACACTTTTAGGGTGATGGAACTGAATCATGGCTGTAGTGAGGGATACTCAGTGCATTTGTCAAGACCCACACAGCCATACACCTCAAAAAGTTAATTTTTTTTACCAATAATCAGGAAATGGGCTGGGCAAGGTGGCTCACGCCTGTAACTCCAGCATTTTTGGAGGTTGCGGCAGGCAGATCCCTGAGGTCAGGAGTTTGAAACCAGCCTGACCAACATGACAAAACCCCATCTCTAATAAAAATACAAAAATTAGCCAGGCATGGAGGCATGCACCTGTAATCCCAGCTACTCTGGAGGCTGAGGCACAAGAATCACTGGAACCCCCGACCCACGTATGCAGGCACCTCACCCAGTGGCTGCCATGTGTCATGCAGGGCAGCAAGAGAGCCAGGACAGGCTATTCATTCTGCCCCACTCCACTGGCAGCCTGAAGGTCACCAGGGCCTGGTCCAAAGCAGGCAGGGATGGGTGAGCTTCGACAGGGAGAGAAGCTCCCATGGCTGACTCAGATCCCTGCTGCGCAGCTTCCTCAGTGACCAGGCAGACGGGCGAGGAGAAGGCAGCCATGGAGACACAGAGAGAGGCCGGTCCCAGGTATGGTGGAGGCCAGAGCCAAGGGGATATGGTTTGGCTGTGTCCCCACAGAAATCTCAGCTTGAACTGTATCTCCCAGAATTCCCACGGATTGTGGGAGGGACCCAGAGGAAAGTAACTGAATCATGGGGGCCAGTCTTTCCTGTGCTGTTCTCGCAATACTGAGTAAGTCTCACGAGATCTGATGGGTTTATCAGGGGTTTCCACTTTTCCTTCTGCCTCATCTTCTCTTGCCGCCACCATATAAGAAGAGCCTTTTGCCTCCCACCATGATTCTGAGGTCTCCCCAGCCGTATGGAACTGTCAGTCCAATTAAACCTTATTTTGTTCCCAGTTTTGGGTATGTCTTTATCATGAGCATGAAAACAGACTAATACAGAGGGAAAGCAACCAAGCCCCAACATCTGTCAACAGAGCCCACCCCACATGCCCACCCCATCAAGTGCATTGGATTTAATCACACTTCCAAGTGCAAGCCTTCTAAAGGAATGGGTTTCCAAAACAAGGTGTCCAGTAATAATGCTGTTCTAACATCCATTTCGAAGGCCAGGCTTAAGGCCCGGCTCACACACAGCTGCCACAAGATCAAAGTGGGCTGAGGGGCTGCTTTCCTCGGACCTTTAGAGCTGCAGAAGGAGCCCCAGCCAGGCCCAGTGGCCACTTCCAAGGGACAGGGAACACCAACACTAGTCATCTCGGTTTGGTACTAGCTGTGCAACAAAAGCTCTGGGGGCAGGCGGATAAGGAAGAGGGACAGGAAAAGGCAGGTTCCCTTGTCAGGAACAGCACAGTCATGTTTAACTTCATTAGGAAGAAGTCATTCACCGCCAGGGACTCTTCCCCAAACACATCCGAACAGTCAGTTGGGGGCCTCAAAGGCTGGTGCTGAGTGAACATCACCCCCGGGGTTCTAAGGTGGAGGTGAAAGAGGGGCAGGCCAGGAGAAGAAGATAAAGCACATCCACTGAGTCACAGGCACTTGGGGAGGGGCCTGGCCCACCACCAATTAAATCTGGCTCTGCGGTGGCTCACTTGGGGAATTCAGGCAAGCGCCCTGATCACTTTAAAAGCTCCCAGTGATCCTTACCTTTGATTTTGGAATGACTAGGTATACAGAAAAATTGTCAAGACAGTACAGTGAGTTCCCAGACACCCTGGAACCCAGACTCCCAAAGCGAGCCCTGGAACAGCATCATGAACGGACTTGGGACTCTGCCTGGATGGCACCAGTGTGTTGGTCAACGTCCATGTTCCTTCCCAGGGTTGGATCTGGGTGCCATTAGTTGCCATGCCTCCTGTGTCTCCTCTCATTTGTCAGCCTTTCCTTGTTTCTCATGGACTTCACAGTTCTGAGCAGGACTTGCCCAGGCAGGCCTCCACCAGGGTCGGGTGTCTGTCATGGCTACACTGGAGCTACAGGTCTGGAAAGAACCACAGACACAGCATCTCCATCATCCCTTGGAGCCTGGGCGTGGCCCTCATCACTCAGCGAAGGTGCTGCCCGCCAGGATCCTCCAGGCAGGCAATGTTTCCTTTTTGGTACTCCACTCCCTGGAAGGAGGCCACTGAGCTCACTGAGCCCAGTCTCCCCTAGGGGGATTCAGTCCATCTCTTGAGGACAGAGAACTACATCCATTTTATTTGCAGTCCTTCTGCAGGGAGTCACATCATCATTTATTTCTGTCAGCCTGATTCACCCACGTTTATTTGCCACATTGGGTTATAAGCCAATACTACTTCATTTTCTCACTGAAAGGGTTCCACCTTCAGACACGGGGAGCGCCTTCCTTTGCCTCCTGTGTCCCACTGACATGCCCCATCGGGTTTTCTGCATTTCCTTACTTTCTGGCACTAGAAGACACTCCAGGCTCCTCCTGTGTATTTCCTACCCCAGTCCTAAAACCAGGCATCTCTCCAGGGACACCCAGCTCCTCTTACTGCAGAACAGTACTTGGCAGCCCATTCTGGGCCCCAGTCGGCTCCCTGTTGCTGGGTGTGGCTGCCTCTGCCCCGCAGCAGCACAGGTATGCACCAGCCCCACGTACACAGACACACCTGTGTGCAGTTCCTTCGGAATCTGCCTATTTGTGTCAAGCCAATGAGGAGTTCACGCTGATGTCTGCCTGGGGTCTGGCTTTTCTCACTTAGAAACATACATTCAAGATTCATCCTCTGTTGTTATATGATTAATACCTTGTTCCATTCGCTCACTGAATAGGATTCCACTGCACAAATGTACCAGTTTGTCTATCTGTTCCTCTGTTACAGGGTGCTGTGGTGCTTCTGGTTTTTAGTAACTACAAATAAACCTGCTATAAACACACACATTCAGGTCTCTGTGTGGACAGTTTTCAGTTCTCATGGGTGAAAGCCCACAGACGGGGCCATTAGGTCATACAATAAGACAGTGTTTGTCTTTGTAAGAAGCTGCCACGCTGTCTCAGAAAGTGGCAGCACCATTTTGCAATCCTCCCAGCGTGAGTGAGCGTTCCTGTGGCTCCATGTCCTCACCAGCATTTAGTGCTGCCAGTGATTTTACAGATTTTAGCCATTCTCACAGTGTGTGGCCACGTCTCACGGTTGTTTTAATTTGCAATTCCCCAAAGACAAATAATCCTGAGCATCCTCTTTTTTTTTTTGAGACAGGGTCTCACTCTGTCTCCCAGGCTGGAGCGCACTGGTGCGATCATTGCTCACTGCAGCCTCAAATTCCTGGCCTCAAGAGATCCTCTGGCCTCAGCTTCCTAGAGTGCTGAGATCACAGGCGTGCACAACCACGCCTCACTCGGGCATCCTCTCTGATGTATCTGCCCTCTGGATTTCATCTATGGTGACTTCAGATATTCTGCCCACCTTTTAATTACATCATCTGTTTTCTTATTATTGAGTTTTAAGAAGTCCTTATATATTCTGGATACCAGTTATTTGTCAAATACCTGACTTGTAAATATTTTCTCCCATTCCCATGGCTTGTCTTGTCATCATCTTAAGAATATCTTTCACAAAGCAAAAGTCTTTAACAAGGCAAGTTTATCAAATTTTTTCTCTTACGAATTTGCTTTCAGTGTTATACCTAAAAACTCACCATCCAACGCAGGGCACACAGATTTGCTCCTATATCTTCCTCTAGCAGATCAGAGGGCCTTCTTCAAGGCCTTCTGAGTGGGTAATGCATTAACAAGGTAAAGCATATACGAGCATTTGGGCTGAGTGCGGTGGCTCATGCCTGTAATCCCAGCACTGTGGGAGGCCAAGACAAGTGGATTATCTGAGATGAGGAGTTTGAGACCAGCCTGGCCAACATGGTGAAACCCTGTCTCTACTAAAAATACAAAAATTAGCTGAGCATGGTGCGTACACCTGTAGCTACTCAGGAGGCTGAGGCAGGAGAATTGCTTGAACCTGGGAGACAGAGGTTGCAGTGAGCCGAGATCGCTCCACTGAACTCCAGCCTGGGCGACAGAGTGATACTCCATCTCAAAAAAACAAACAAACAAAAAAAGCACTGGGCTCAAGCAAAATGTTCAGAAATTCTTGGCTTCCTTAAAAATATGCATCGTTTTTAAATAACAATTCCACTTTTAAAAATTTATCCTCACAAACTAATCAGTGGTGCAAACAAAGATTTGGGTACATGCATTCATTGGAGTATCATTTAGAACAGTGGGAAAAATAAAAAAAGAATAAGTACCTAACAGGAGTTTGTCTTTTAAAATGTATTCAGAGGAAGGATAGCACATAGCACACAGCCAAAAAGTTATGTTTTAAAAGAACATTTAACATGGAAAATGTTCATAAAAGATTAAACAAGACGACTTACCAAATAGTTCATGCAGTATTTTTTCCCAAAACCCCATCAGAAAAACACATTCCATGTTTAAAAAACTGCCAGGAAGGATCTTGGCCAACAGAGTCACAGCGGCTTTCATTCGGCAGAGGGACAATGGGAAATCTTTCTTCTCAGCTTTTCTGTCTCCTCTACATGGTCGAATGTTCTGAATCAAAGCATATTGCTTTTGTAATCAGACTCAAAAAGGAATTCAAGTAAAATGCTGACATCCCCTTCCTTTCCTGCTCCTTCCTTCCAGGTGTGGGAACACAGCTCCCAGAATGCGTGGAAAGCAGATACAGTGAACCTGGAAGAGGAAGTGGCCCCTGAGACGCAGTGGCGCTGGCTGGGCAACGCACTGGAGAGTCCGCAGCTGCACTCCATTAGCCAAAGGAACACGGAGCATGGAACACGGAACCCAGGAACACAGACAAAGCCACTGTGGGGCACGGGGCAACACCCAAGGAAAGGCTCCATCAGCTGAAAAGGCTCAGGTGGCGATGTTGGGTCGGCGGCCGGAAACCCCAGGAGCTGCTACCAAGCCCACAAGAACAAGATAGGGAGAGGACAGAACCCACAGAGCCACAGCAAGCACATAGGGCTCTCAGGCCACGCAGGCGCAGATGGTCGTCTGTGCAGCTTATTGGGCCAAGGAAGGCAGAGGCCAGGGAGGGCAGCACTGGGGAGGGGCGAGCCCACTGGGAACACGGGCCCAGCCATAAGCAAAGGCACACCCCTTTGCTGAGGCGCTTAAAACAGGTGGCCTCAATGCTAGCCACAAGGGGCAGCCCACCCAGGAGGCTGAGCGGGGACCCACCGTGGTCAGTGTGGAGGAGCGGTCCCTTAAGGGTTCCCAGCGGCCAGCACTCCCTCTGGATGCAGAATCCACAGCTCTCACATCAGGAACAGGACATGCACTCGCCTGCACTCTCGACAGAGGCCACCCAAGCACCCTGTGTCCTGGAGCCTATTCATAACACTGCTGAGGAGGTGCTGCCCTTCCAGTGACAGGAGGGACAAGAAATAAGACACAAAAGTCTATAATATTCTTGACGGGGAAAAGTGACACCAAGACAGCAAGCCAAGGAACAGAGAGTCATGATGTTTCACAGGTGGCCAGGGAAGGCCCACAAGGAGGTAACAGTTGTGAAAGATAGGAAGGATAATGCTATCCATACAGGGTGCTTCAGAAAGAGGAATGGCCAGTGCAAGGGCCCTGGGGCAGAAGTGGGGCTGGCAGGTGTGAAGGCCCCAGGGCAGAAGTGGGGCTGGCAGGTGCAAAGGCCCCAGGGCAGGAATGGGGCTGGCAGGGGTGAAGGCCCTGGGGCAGGAGTGGGGCTGGCAAGTGTGAAGGCCCCAGGGTGGGAGCAGGGCTGGCAGGTGTGAAGGCCCAGGAGTGAAAGCAGGGCTGGCAGGGTGTAGGGCTGACTAGTATGAAGGCCTCGGGGTAGGAGCAGGGCTAGCAGGTATGAAGGCCCTGGGATGGGAGCGGGGCTGGCAGGTGTGAAGGCCCAAGGACAGGAGTGGACTGACAGGTGTGAAGGCCCTGGATGGGAGCGGGACCGGCAAGCATGAAGACCCCGGGGCAGGGGCGGGGCTGGCAGGTGTGAAGGCCCTGGGGCGGGAGTGGGGCTGGCAGGTATGAAGCAGCAAGGGGTGAGGACTCCAACCAATGAAACCACATGACCCATCTACATAGAAAGCAAACATGGCAAAAGTGACCCATGGTGATGGGAGCAGGGTGGGAGTTTCCAGGATCAGGGAGGTGACGGGAGGGGCAGGGGTGACTCTGGGCTGATCCCGCCATTTCCTGACCTGGTGCTGGTGATGGTGTGTTCACGGATAATTTGTCCAGGTCTCAATATACACTACACTTCAGTAAAAACGTGAGGAAAATTAATTTTTTCAAACTGAAAAATCATTAAATAGCAGAAAATATTTTAAAATAAAACGTTCTGGGAAAGATTAAAAAAAAAACAAAAAAAGGCCAAGCACACATCCCTTTTCCTACACACACCCTTAACTTCAAACAGCAGAAGAGATGCAAAACAGCCCAAGTGGGCTAGTGCAGCTTCCAGGCTGCAAACAGAGATGGGCAGTGCAGAAGCTACCGGCACTGTTAAAGAGAAGGCAGCATAACCAGAGGAGATATAGCGAATGCCGTGGCTGTCACTAAACAGAAAATGCATGGAGGCAAGGCAGGCAGCAGCAATGCCGGGCGGGACAAGGCGGCACTGCCTCCATGAGCCACTGTCATCACCTGCCTGCCACGAGAGGGGCACGGGGACACACGCACGCATGCGCACAAGGCTCAGAGGCTCAACCGTGGGGAGAGGAGTGCAAGGACAATCAGGAGAACTGTGGGTGCAGGCCAGACACCCCAGCCGTCTTCTAAGGTGAAGGGCAGAAAGCATCCACGGCACATTTGCCGGCAGCCCCAGGGTGGGTGGAGGTGACTGAAGGAGAGAGGTGAGGTGTCTCCCTCAGGGGAGCTTTGCTTCTGTGGAGAAAGGAGGAGAGGGAGGAGAGAGCAGGTGCGTGGGGAGATGTGGCAGGGTAGACGGGGTCCCTGCTGAGGGCCTCAGGGCCATTAGAATCTCGCTCCCCCAAGCCTGATCAGGACTCAATTGCGTAATGACAGCTTGCAGCCTACAAACAGGAGAAAGCAAGGGCCAGCGGCCAAGGCGGCCTATGGATAAGGCCATCAGAGCACATGACACCACACAGGCTGCAGGCTGTGCTCAGAAGAAAGGTGAATTGCAGATGAGGACTGGGAGGGTCCTGAGGGACCAGCCTCCAGGACACTTGCCAGCCACAAAGTCATTCTCATCAGCCACAAGGGCTCCCAGGAGGTAAAGGCCCTGTGCTCCCAGGGAGAAGTCATGCAAAAACCCAGTCCTCCGGCGCAGAGAGGTATGGTGCCAACCCTCTGTGCCTGCACACATCTGGGGAAGGCAGGGCTCCGGGCACACACAATCCTGGCTGAACCTCAGCACGGACTCAGCTTTCACTCATAAAAGCCAGGTCTCTTCCTACACTGCTTTTCCACAGGGCTTTGCATTTCTTAGCTGCCTTCATGGGACCAGGGGATCCTTCTCTTTTATTGTGTGTGTGCAATGGGCAGGGTGGGGTGGGTACCCAAACAGCTCTCCAAGAGGCATCTGAATTGAAGACTTCGAGGACAGCCTTCCCCGCTATAGCAACACCTGAAGCTCCTGAACATAGGACAGGAGGACTGAGGCCAGACTCAGACACAGAGAACCTTCCTACACATGTCTCAGGCAAACTCGTAACTCAGGCCCCTTCATGAGGCCCAACCACAGACACAAGAGGATGGACAAGCTCCAGGCTGCAGCTGCCCCACCACCACCACCCTGTGCCACCCAGCAGAGGCTAGGGGCACAGACCCATGGCACAGCCAACAGCAGAGGATGCTGGCACGGGCCCCTCCCTCATAGCGGGTGACGCCCGGCTGACAGTTCTGCCTCTGGACCTCCAGGTCACCATCCACAGGCAGGCACCCTCCAGGACTGCTGGAAACGACACCTCACCTGGGGACCCTGCCAGGCACAGAAAGCAGGCAATGGACCACAGTCATCATGGTTATGCAGGAGTCTCCGACACCAGCTGTAAGGAGGGAGACGTGAAAGGGAAAGGGGACAGCCACCAGGCTTTGGCTCTGCCATGCCCCATGGAGCCCAGGAACACGCTTACCCACCCAGCTCTGCCATGCCCCACCCCACGGCATGCACTCACCCCACTTGGGCCTCAGCTTTCTTGTTTCCAGGACACACAATAGATGACCACTAAGGCCGCCTCACCTAAGATCAGGTGGACGGGACTCAAAACCACCCCAAAGTCCAAAGCAGCACAGTGCAGGGAGGGAGGATGCAGGGGCCAGAGTCAGGAACACCTGGGGAGGGGGTCTCATTCCCCACAGGCCTCAGACAGGGGACTGCTCCAATACATCTCAGCCACACCACTGAGAAAGCAATGGGGCCACCCTCCTCATGGAGAATGCCGAGAAACCTGAGCTGGGAGCCATGCAGATGAATGAGAAAGTACTTCTCACACCTACAGAAAGCTGTGAGGGTGAGAAACCAGGCAGCAGGGGGTGTGGACACTCATGGCTTTCCACAGCCATGCCTGGCCATGGGCACCAGACCTCTGGAGGTGCAGCAGGGTACGCCCTTGGCATGGAGGATGAGGCGAGGGACACACAGCAGTGGCAGGGGCTGCCCAGACCAGTGCGGAGCGACAGCAAGTGGAGAAGGGAGACAGCAAGGCCTCGAGGCTGCAGTAGGTGTCTGGGACTCCTGGGAGCAGAGCTCACATGGAGGCTCAGCCCATTTGTCCTCAGTGCCCATCTGTGGTGAGTGCAGATCCCTTCCCGGAGCCTCAGAGTGCTGAAGACAGGACCTGGGGTTCTGCACACCCGGAACAGAAGCCCATGGGAGGCATGGCAGCTGCAGTGGTGAGAGGGTGGGGCTGGGGCCTCTCAGGCGTCACAGGCTGAGTCCCTCTGTTAACACTGGCCTTGGGTGGTCCCTAGGGGAGTTGGGTCTGAGGCTCGTGCCTGGGCAGCATCCCTCAGCAATGGGCAAGGGCCAGACAAGCAGGAGGGGTGCCCCTGCCATAGGTTTCTGCACTTGGGTCTCCCAGAAAAACAGGGAGGGCATACTTAGCAGTACAGTGTTCTGCTGGATCAAAGAAAAGCGGGACCAAAAGGAAGTGTCACCTCCGACAGTAGAATAGGCAGTGGAATCACTCAAGTGGCAGCCCCATGCCACACAGCTCTGTCTTCTCGGGGCACAGAGGGAAGATCAGTGAGGACTGCTCGCAACTTCAGACTCTGAAGACACACTCAGAATCACCTTGCTTTACAGGACTCAAAATGACCTTGAGTGTTTTGAGGTCCTAGGACTGGGGCCAGCACCTGACTGCACAGCACCAACCTCTGGCAAAGCCCTGCAGCACGAGACTGACAGTCCCACAGGCAGGCCTCCGTTCAGAAGACACACAGCAAATATCCACCGTCCACAGACAAGGGCTGCGCAACACACAGCCACAGAGGCCCAGGTGCTTAGTCCAGACAGGAACAAGAGACCTCAGGCCCTAAACCCTGTGACAACCAGACACAAAGCTGGCGGGAGTCCTTCCGACTTGCCACAAAGACCCAAACTGCCACAGTCATTCTGTCCTGCTTCCTGGGATCCCACGGAACCATGCCCTATGCGGCAGCAGTCACCCAAGCCATTGTGTGTATGGTCTTCCCTGGTTAACAGGTCAGGAAAGTGAGCTACACTAAGGCAGGCCTGCCTCAAACAAATGGGCAGGGGGCACAGTGCTGCAGACATGTCCATCCAGCACAGCCCTGGTCACGGAGGACATGGACAAGCAAGAGCCACCTGCTGCCACTACTCTGGGAGACCCAAGGGAGCATTCTACCACATCCCACAGCTGCCCGCATGAGCCAGAGGCCATGAGAAGATCTACATACCACACTGCAGCGTCCTGAGGGCTCACACCACAGGCCAGGCATCAGGCACTGAGGTCTGGTGTCAGAAGGAAAGGCCCGGAGGGCCAAATAAAGTGGTCAGAAAAGATGCCACTTGAACTGGACCTCAAAGGCTGAGCTGGAATTTGCTACGCCAAGAGGGCAGGCATAGAAATTATTGCAGAGGAAAGAGCAAGAAGGTACTGGAATATCTGGGGATGGAGGACAGCCGGGCATGGACATAGAGGAACTGACACGACAGGTGGCAAGGGTGACAGCATCACAGGAGACCCCAGTGCACGTGGCCATGGAGGGTGAGCGTCACTGAGGCTCATGGGAGCCCTCGAGTTCCTAATCGCAGTGGTAACACAGACTACCACACTCCAGAAAGGAGCATCTCCCAAGGCACCACTAACACTGGTGACCTGACTCCGCTGGGTCAACATGCAGCAGCCACAGCCACTGTCTCACCTAGACCCACAGCTGCACCTGCCCTGTGTACTCCGGGGCACCACCCATAGCTGAGGGTGCAGGCCAGGGGCTAGCTCCGCTCCTCAACAAGAGTCACCTCCCGCCACTCCACTCCTGCAGACGTGGCTTCGTTAGCATTCAACAGCAATTTATTCCTCTCTCTTTCTGCCTTCTTTTGTGCAACAGAGATAAGCAACATTTCTAATCTGTGCTATCTCCCAGCTGCAAATGTTCAAGCATTTCTTCTTATTTAAAAAAATGAAATCTCATTTTAGATTTGCAAAAGAGACAGCTAGCAATCTTTACTGTACTAACAACCCGCCACCCAGAGGCCAGGCGGGAGCGTGGACGGAAGTGAGGGCATTGGGCTGGGAGACAGCAGAATCTCAGAAGCCGGCGCTAGGAGATTCATTTCCTTTCTCTTCAAAAAATCCATCGGACGTGGTTCAGGAGAGGCCCTCCTACCCGAGATCCGGGACGCACCCAGGCCTCAGCTTCCTGTGAACAGTCCTCAGACGTGAACGCTCAACCCTACAGGGAAGAGCCCCTGGGAGGCCATCCTGGCCACGAAACTATCCCCAGCAGGATGGGCTGCCGACTGTGGAGTCAGCTCCCACCAGCCCACCCCTCAATGACCCAGGCACAGCTCAGAAGAACCAAGCACCAACGCCCCTGGTGTCACCTGGGCTGCCCTGGCACACAGACTTTCAAACTCATCTCACACCTCAAGCCAAGGGGCTGGCTGTGGGCTCCTTACAGATAGAGGTCATTCCTTACCCTGCGCCCCCAGCCACGCAAAGCCCAAAACGGTCTTGGGGACACAGGTGTTTAATAATTGTTGATGGTTTAGGACACTGGAGAGGAGCATATCCCAGGCAACCACTGAGGTTTTAGAGACAGTTGCATGCTGGTTTACTACGGCCAGCGCAGACAACTGCAAGTACTTTCTGATGCAGCCCAGCAGGGAAAATGAGGAGGACAGGGTCTCAAAGCACAGCAGTTTCTGAGCAGAGCCAGGAATCCCAGCTGACTAGGTCTCTGCATTCTCCTTCACTCTTGGAACTCTGAGAGAAAGCAGCAGCCTTTCGGCGTTGAGCTTTTTGACAGAAATAAAACGCATGCATGCCACAGCCACGCATTTCTGAGCATGAAGCCCCTGCTTCCTGGAGGTGGTGCCGCACGCCGGACATTACAATGCCAAGGCCTTGCTCTGTGGCACTGCTGCTTCGCTTCTGCCTTTACCCTACCTGCCTGCCCGCCGCTGTGTCTGCCTCGTCCTGGCAGGCACACAGGCCAAGCCCTGAGCAGGCCCTGCACCACCTGCAGCCTTCCTGAAGCCTGAGAGCAGAGGTACCATCCGTGTGCTGGACCCTGGCTGCAAACCAGAAAGAGGCCTTAAAAATAGCCGTACCAGGCTGGCACACAGCAAGCAGCGAGAGCAGGAGCCGTGTCCACTGAGCCCCAGGTCCTGGCTGCACATCACTACTTCATCTCGGCAACTCATTCTGTTTTTATTATCATTTTTAAATAATTCAGCTGGCCCTGAAGGAGTTGGAGGGTGGGAGGGGAATAGCTTGCTGCCCACAGCAAAGCCCCAGCAACTAGATAGGCGGCTCCAGCACGACTCCTGTCGGGACAGGCACAGGGGCCTCCAGCGCCCCCCACCTCCACCCTCCAGACACGCCTGACAACTTGACGTTGGTGTTAAAAGTCGTATCATTTATGTAACAGTGCAGTTATTAATGAAGTCTCATTTGCACGTGTCAGGGGAAGAGAAAAATCACCTAATTAACCACTTTCCCCAACAGCAAAAGGATGGGGGGAGCGCTGCCAATTTGTTTTCAACGGCTTTCTTCCTACCCTCAGAAACCTGCTCCCCTTTAATGGGAAAAGATTTATAATCCTTTGTCATGAGGGACTGGAAAAACTCTCCTTTCTACTGTGGGAACGTTAATATACCAAAGAGGATGCGGGCTTTTGTGCTATGGGGTCTGCCCTCGCTGGAAAGGCCACAGCCACTGTGGCTGGCATGAGGCTGGGGCTTCATTCCTAAAGGGAGGCTGTGCACCCGGATCCTGAGAGCCAGCGAGCAACAAAGATGCTTCTTCCAACAACTTACCAAGTGAGCAGCCTCTACGCTGCTGCCCACCAGGCTACTGGCTCTATGCTCCCCAAAGTAAACAGCTTCTACGCTGTTCACCCACTAGGCTGTCGGCTCCATGCACACGGCCACAGCTGTCTCAGTCACCATCACAGCCCAAGCTGGCCCATGCCTGACATATGCTGGATAAACACAAACCAGGCAGAAGAAGGAGGGGTGTAGTCCGGTGCGCACAGGTGGGCTCTGCAGCTGGGAAAACCCTGACTGGAGGCCTGAATCTGCCGGGGGGTAGGAGTGGGCAGACCACACAGCCTCGCTGACCTTGGACTCTCCTGTCTAACTCAGGACTGAGAGTATGCTCAGCAGAAGAGGCTGAGAGAGCAGGATAAAGTGGAAACACAGGATCAGTCCTGGCACCAGTCACAGGGGTAGACTCTCAACGGATACCAAGTCCTGCCACTGCACCCACTACCATCACCAACACTGCCACGGTCACCACAACCACCACCATCACCCTCACCACCACCGCCACTGTCACCACCATTCTCATGAGCACAGTCACCATCACTCACCACTGTTACCACTACTAACCACCATCACCACCACTCTCACCACGTCACCACCATCACCACTGTCACCATCATGGTCACCGCCACCCTCACACCATCATTGCCACTGTCACCATCTCCACCACCACCAGCACTCTCAAGACCACTCTCCACATCCTCAGCATCGCCACGCATCCTTGTCACTCCAGAGACAACACCCAGAGTCATCGTCTTCTCCTACCCACTCCTAGGCCAGGCCTCTTCTCGAGTGTGAAGGTGCATGGAGAAAACAGGCTTGGCAGAGGTGGCACTGTCCCCTCTTAGGATATCAGCTCCACAACTCGGAGGAGGCAGCCTCTGTGGTGCTGCCAACACCTGGGTCAGGTGCTGGCTCAGGCCTGGCCACGTTACCTGCCTGCTGGAGACGACATATCCTCTCTCACCTCAGGGCCCCTGCACTGGCTGCCGCCTCTGTCTGGAACAGGGCTCTCTCCCCTACCCCTGCATCCCACCCACAAAGGGAGAGCTTCAACCTATGCTTCAGCTCTCAGCCCACATGGCGTGTCCTGGGGGAAGCCGTCTATCCAGCCACACTGAGTGTCAGGATGCAGCTCACACCATGGCTGCCCCAGGCAGGTCGTGCACACACAGCTGTTCCTGTGCTCCTGAACTCGGTGGGGGTCTGGCCTGCCTGCCCTGCCACTCAGTAGATGGCACATGGAGTGCAACCATGACTAGTGAGGACGTTTCTGTTTAGAAGAAGTGGGTGAGCACTTGAGAGGACAGAGGGTGAGGCGATACAGCTGTGCGGCAGATCTCACCCACCCTGTGGCCACTGCACAGCGGCAGGGCTCTCAACCTCTGTGCTCTTGATTCAGTGGGGCAACAGCAAATGGGGCAGAGCCCACCACCAGGCAGCCCTGGTAGCCTCTGCTAATGCCTCTCAGGAGCTGGGAAGCACAGGCAGAACATGGAAACTAGATCCCACAGGGCAGAAGAAGGGAGTGGGGCCATGAGGAGAAGCCGGGGAGGTAGCTGCTCAGAGGGCAGGTGCTGGTCTCCTCCCTGCCCAGAGCCTGGCAGTGTGACATGAGCAGACCTCCAGGACTGCTGTGCACAGAGTCCCTCCACATCCCCAGGCAGAGTGACAGTCTCACAGGTGCTGTCCAGATTCTGGGGATGGGGTGGGAAAAGACAAGGAATGTGGGGAGACCAACACAAACTCCTAGTTCTGATCCCTCACCATGCAACACTCCATCCCTTGGGCGTGGGAGAAACAGGCCCCCACACACAGGACAGAGAATTAAATATGCAGCTGGTATCTGGAAAACATCAGATGAAGGTAAGGAGTGTGCTCTTCAGTGGCCTGCCTTGAGCAAAAGCATCTCGAGGCAGCTAAGTAATGATCAGAGCTCTCCTGGCCAACGGCACAACAGGCAGTATCTGTTATTAAAGGCATGCTGGTTTGATTACAGGAAACCTGGACTGGAACCAGTGCAGGCCGGGCCTCCATTTGTCCTCCTGTCACAGCAGGACAAAGGCAGAGCAGATAGCAGCAAACTCCCCACCGGAGGCAAGCTCGGAGTCCCCCGTGCACTGGTGAAGGCTGCTCAGCCCGAGTGGCACCGCACAGGCTCCTGAAGACAGACGAGGCCCCGGAGAGAAAATGCAGGAAGACAGGAAGACAGCCCCTGCAGCCCCGCCCCTCCGTGAAGGAGAGCAGCCACGGGCAGCATGATAGCAGGCCAAGGGGAATGTGGTCTGGCAGGTGGAGGCAGCCTGTTGCTTTAGATTCCAGACCCGCATGTCAAACACGCTGGTGCCTACAGGAGGTGGCTGCGGCACCCAGACACTCGAAACGCACGCTCTGCCACCCGAGACAGGCTGGGCTCAAATGAGAAAGAATGAAATGCCAGCAGCAAGGAGCCTCAACTACAGATCTTCCATGAAAGCTCCCCTTAAGCCAGCTCTTCGGTTTAAATGAATTTACTCCTCATTAAATTCTTAACCTGAAAACATAACTGTTTTATACTTACATGCCTCATTCTGACATCCCTAACGCCTTTGCTGTGAAAGACCTCACTGCCAAATCTCACTTTAATTATCCGAGCACAGGTCACATAAATCACTGCAGCTCCCACACCAGGCCGTGTGCAGCCATGCAGGCTCAGCCTGCGACTGCCTCTTCTTTCAACATGCAATGCAGGGCAGGCCATATTCCCCACAAGCCCTGGGGACTCTTCCCGGAGCACAGGGAAGGAAACCGCTCACTTCCTAAATGGTAAAACGCGACAGAAACTACATGCAGTCTGCCTGGAGACAGGATCCCTGGCACAGCCCGAGGGCTGACCCACCTAGTCAGAGCTGGCCTCCCCAGGGCCGGACGCCACAGTGAGGGGCTGTTGTGAAATGAGGTCTGCTGAAAAGACCGTGCAGCTTGGGGATATGTCAGGGAGCAGAAAGGGAAGGTCTCTGCTGACAAGAGGCTGGTAACTAACAAAGGGCACGAACACACAAGCTCACTTCAGATGGTCACATCCCAAAAGACAAGCAAACTGGCGGCGAGGTGGAGTGAGGGGGCCCGGCTAAGAGCAGGGAGAGGAGGGCAGAGCAGGCCGCAGAAACAGCAGTGCCTGACGGGTGGTCTCAGCTGGCCTGGCAGCAGCAGAGGAGAATGTGGGCTTCACAGGAGGGTGGGCGGGGCCGGCCTGCGCTGGGGCAAGGCAGGGAGCACGGCAGGGAGCGTGGATCATCACCTGAGGGGCCGTACTGATAAACCACAAACCAAATGTCTGCTTTGTTGAAGTTCACCCAGCTGATCCTACACTGCCCTGAAGCCAGAAAGTAACAAGGACAAGAAGACCTGAAGTCAGCCGTGCAGGCTCGCCAAGGCCAGCCATGCACTGTTAAGGCTCTGAGGGAAAACAGGGCCTCTCTCACCGCAGCCCTGCTTTACCTGGTGGCCTCGGCCTGTCTCCTCACTCCTGCATGGCCCAGTAAGAGACCACCTTCCAGATGAGACCAGAAAGTTCAAGCACACGAGACGCCCAGCCAAGACTGCAGGCCCACCAGCTCCAGGTCTCTCCTCCTCAATGCTACTCACCTACCCCGCTCCCCGGCTCCAGGGTAGAGCAGCAGGAAAGGCCCCCATTGTCACAGATGCCACCTAGCAACACCTTCTGGAGCAGACAGTCCCAGAGCCCTACCCAGCTGCAGCCCAGCAAGCATAGGGTACCACCACCTCAGCCCGATTCCTGCCCTACACAAGGCCAGGCCCCAGCCCTGCCCATCATATGGCCCCACCTGCACGAAGCCCCACCCCCAGACCTACCTATCACACACAGCCCCAGCCATCACACAGCCCCACCCAGCACACAGCCCCACCCCTGTACCCTGCCAAGCACGAAGCCCCAACCCCAGACCCACCTATTACACAGTCCCGCCTCCCATCCCCACCCAGCACAGGGCCCCTGCCCCACTTGGCCTGGGCTGGGAATTGGGCCCTTAGTGCTGGCACATGGGCAGCTCGCCCCTCCACTGAGTTAGTGCCTTTGCATGAAAGGCACGACAATGGCAGGCCCCTCCTCTATCGAGTCTACATGTCACTGCCACCCTGCCAATCTCTGGAGACGGCCGAGGTCACTCACATTCTCTCCCCTTCCCAGGCCTGGCCTCACCCTGTCCTTCCCACCATGCATGCGCTCCTGGAACCTCTCCCAAGCTAGCAGGCTCTCCGAGGCCCCCTCTCCAACCTCGCCTAACACCAAGGAAGACAAATGAGCTCCACTCTGCCAGGGATGGGGGAAACGGCAGGCCAGGGGCACAACTCCCTCCTAAGAGACTGTCTCCCACCTCTCCAGCCCATCAGACCCAGGCTAGCACGGCACAGCCAGCCACCGATCACACCTTGTCCAGTCCCACACAAGACACCTGCAGCTGCCCAGGAATGCAGGAGTCCCCGCATGGGCTGCAGGGCCTCAGTGAAACCTGAAACAGGAGAGTCTCCGTTCAGTCCCTTCTGCAGGGCTGCCCTTCTTCAGCTGTCAGAATATACTTCCGACAATATACAGAATATACGCTGAGGCCGGCTGTCTTAGTTGTGAGCCAGTCGCCTGTCAGACACTGGGAGGACTCATGATTGAGACCTTCCTGGCCCTAGCTGAGTGCCAGACCTGGGCAGGGGCCTGGAGGTCCAGGATGCAGCTGGCCTAGTCTCCCAGAGGAGTATAGTCTAATACGAAAGAGCCAGGAGGCTCCTGATGTTGTGCGTTCTCACAGCCCAGCCCCAGAGCCTGGGTCCAGAGGACGGGAATGGCATCCACACACAGCATCACTTCCTGGGGCAGCCGGAAGGCCTGGGGATGGCAGGACACCAGGAGGCATGGAAGGAGGCCAGGCCCATATCCCTGGTACCAGAGGAGTTGCAAGCACATTCCCTGCAGGCAGTGAGCAGGGTGCATGTGGGGTGGGACAGTCAGAGTTGGTGAGGTCTCACTGCAGGAACATCTGGTGCCAGGAAGCCGAGTCCAGAGGCTGCAGCCAGAGCCACAGCAGCCCTGGGAAAGTGGGGACTGACCCTCGAGGATGATCTGGTCACTGCAGAGGGGTCTCTTCCACCCCACCAGCTCCCCCTGAACTACCAGCACCCTCCTTGCTGGACCTCCAAACGCACCAACACACTCCTGCTCCCCGTCCCAAAGAATTCTTTCCCCAGGTCGCTCTTCTGACTATATGAAGGAAATTATGCCACTGCCGCACTTCAAATCTTCAAACAGCCGCCCACTGCAATCACACCACAATCCCAGCACTGTGCCAGCCCTGCTGGCGTCCCGGCTGCTCGCCTGTCCCGCCTGTTCACCCCTTGTTCACCTGTGCCATGCTTCCAATCTTCAAACAGCCACCCACTGCAATCACATCACAATCCCAGCACCGTGCCAGCCCTGCTGGCACCCTGGCTGCTCACCTGTCCCGCTTGGTCACCCCTGCCCAGCCCCCAGCTGCCCTCAGGCCTCTGTTCAGATGCTGTCTCCTGGAAAGGCCCTGCCTGGCCCCCAGTGACGTCCTTCCCACCCTGTCATCCAACAACACCCAAAGAGTTTCCTTCATAGTGCTTTCCACAATTTCAAACTACTTCCTATGTTTCAAAACATCAGAAGGTATATGAGGGTCGGAGATGGTAAATGCACGGACACAGTGATGGGTGAAAATGCCTTCTCAGCTGCCACCCAGATCTGCAGGGGCACCCATGGGGATGGTGCCTGCTGCGTGTCACTGGTGACTGTGTCCTGGGCTATGCCACGGGCAACACTGCAGACCTGTACAGGAAAGTCGAGGCCGTGGGCAGGAAACACTGGCACCCCCCACCCAGGATGCTCAACAGGGACAAAGAGCCCATCCAGGTGCTCGGAAACCACCTACTTTAAAACTTGCTGACCAAAATGGATCATTTTTAAATACAAGGAGCACTAAAGATTTTCATGATATACAGTAACATTCCTATCAGAATAGAACAAACTTGGGGGCTGTAGCAAATGAATTCCGGTGGGATTCGTGTCCGCTGATCACTATTCAGGCCCCACCTCATTACCATAGCAGGCTTAATTGGCATTTCATCCCCACATTGTGTCTCAGAAATGAACAAGGTGTAATTATGGTAAAAAGAGCGCTCCGACGGTTTTGGTTTAATTCATGTCATTCATCCGCGTCAGAATCAGCACAGATGTTCTACTGGAGGACAGAGAGGAAGATGAGCAGCTTTCAAATTACACTTTTTTAGTTTAAAACTTTATTTAAAATAAAAAGTTATTTAAGTGAAATTTACAACACAGTGTTTTTCTCCCTTTGTTTTACTTGCTATAGGGCATTAACTTTCAAAGGCTGGTTCTGCTTAATTTGATTTTTCATTTTCAAATGAACATCTGTGTTTAAGTCTAAAAAGCTCTTTGTTTAAACATACAGAGCACCAGAAAGGGTCTGAACAAAGCCTTCCTCTGTAAACACTTGATTACCAGGAAGGCCTGCTTTTCACAGGGAGCCAGGGGTTGGAAGAGGGGGTTTTTACTCTGGCTTTCTCTCTAAAGTCAGTGAGAAACTTTCATCCCCTTTCAGAGTGGGAGAAACAAAGGCAGCCACCCTGGGGTAATTGCTCAGCCTCAGAGCTCCTTCTGAGATGGGGACACCAGCAAGAGTGGCTGTCAGAAGTGGCTCCACGAGGCCTCCAGGAGCTGGCCCAATCCACAATCCAATTCCATCCTTTCTTCACTGGCACCAATCTCTGAGCCAGCTCCTGGGGAGGCACAGGTTCCCCAGCAAAGGCTGGCAGGAAGAGCACAAGACAAAACAATCAGGCGCCACAAAGTGTGGGTTCCAGACCCCATCTCGCCATTCCAGACGCACCCCTGTGCCCACACAGCCGCTCACCCTCAGCTCTGGGTCCTCTGCACCCACTTCGGATTCCCATTAGAGGACAGGCCCTGCATGTGGGCCCATCACCTCACATCTTCCGACTACACCGAAAACTCTGAACATAGTACCTGAGCTCTGTTCCTCCTGAAATGAAGCCGGCTCTCCAGTATCAATTACGTGCAACTTCCCCGGGTCTCAGTTTCTTCTTCAGGCAACATGGACAATCCCTACCCTAAGCAGCCCATGAGGGCACTGGGGGTGCACACAGAATCAGGTGAGGAGAAGCGGCTGTAGCAGCAGCAGGGAACATGGCAACACAGGAGCCGAACCTTGAACAGCAGGAGCAAAACTGCTGACTGCAAGCCCCATGCCAACTAACCACAGGAGGGCACTCAGGAGTGGGGGCTCCAAGGACTCTGTAAACGTCAGAACTCATAGCAGGGAGGTGTGCAGCCTTGGGATCTAGATTGCCTCGGTGATGCTCTGGCTTCAGCTTTAAGAAATACATCAGAAGACATCTCCACAATCAAAGACTGTGCAAGAGCTGGTTAACATAGGAAGTTTAGCAAGAACTCAGCACGGCTGTGTGGGTCTAAATCGTTTTAAACACTTCTGTGTTTTTATAGCATTATATTTAGAAACCTCTAAATAAAACTCATGGAGAGTGTTGCAATAATATACATTTTTTAAACTCACTAATTGAATGTTGCCATTACAAGTGCTATTTTGGACAATCTGCTAAATATGTAATTTAGGAATTAAGATTCATATCTTACTGGATACGCTAATTATTCCTTTGAATCCATTTGGGTACTTTCTGAACACACACAAAAAGTCTTAGAGTTGATGATATCCACCCTTCTACTCCATGGCGCAGAGGTCAGGCCACTAATAAAGCAACAAGCGTGGGCTCAGCACAGTCAGGAGAGCGCAGATCCAGGTGTGGCCATGAGGCCTGTGCCTTTTCAGTCCAGGAGGCTCTGGCTCAAAGCAGCAGGAAGTTCTGTTTATTAAACCACAGCCGATTTTCCTAGGGCTTCCCTCTGCTGATCTCACACAGGTTATCAAAACGACATAGAAGTCAAGACGGCAGCACCTGGAAGATTCTTGAAGCCTCCTTCCATAGCTGGACTGTGTGCTCATGGCTGCAAGGCTGAGTCCCACGCCTCGGAAGACAGCAGGCACAACTGAGCGGGCAGCCGAAGAGCTGCTCCTGTTCCCTTCGGCGCCCCAAGGCCCCGGCTTAGGAGCCACGCCCAAAACGGAAACCAGACCACGCAGGGCTCTGTGACTCGCACAGTAGTACTGCCACCTCCTTTCCTGTGAAGCATCTACTTCTATTAATACAGTCTGAGAGAGCATTCACTGCTTCTCAAGTCACAACCCAACAATGATTCGTTCTGACTCACACTGACCGTGGAGAAAACTCCCCAGAGTGACTCAGACATGCGGCAGATGAAGGCCTCCTTTCCATCCTCAACACGGGCAGTAGTTTTGGGTCTCAAGTGTCTCCCTTTTGTCCCAAATCAAATTTTTCTTGATGAAGAGCCATGATTTCAGACCACTAAGATGCTTTCAGATCTCAATGGGCTTTACCAATCAATAGAAGCTACTTCTGTACCAAGACTCACCGCCTGCCCCCAGTGCAGTCCAAGCAGGGGATTCCATGGTGCACACCCATAAACAATGCTTCCTGCATCTCACAGGGTAACAGCCATCTGTGCTCAGACCCCCCATCTCCTTCACATACAGTTTCCCAGCAGAGCCAAGGAGATAACGGTGCAGGCAAACCCTTCCTGAGCAAGTAAAGCTCACTATGACTTTCTCTGCTCTCACCCCATCATTCCCTCAAGTCCTGGAAACAAGCAAAGGAAGGAAGAACGGAGTAGGAAGCGTAGGGCACAAAGAGCAGAAGAGAGCTTCGATGTCAAAATCCACGGGGCACACTGCGGCCAAGTGCTCGGAGGAAGAGTAAATTAAAAAACAAGAGGAACAAAGAAGAAACAGGGAGAGAGGAGGAGCGCACACACTGAGCAACCACTTTGCCTGCCCCTCACTCCCCCATGCTGTGTCCGGTCAGTGCGATCATCCAGCAGACAAAAACAGGGGGGCTCGGGAAGCTGGCCCACAGGTGCCTCCATACGCTCCTCCACCTCTGCATGACGGCTGCCCTGCCCCTGGTCCAGGCGGTGAGGAACTTTCAAGACCATTGCTGCTCAGCCCTTGCTCTCTGCTCTAGTCAAGGAGTGTGCCTTGGATGAACGAGGTACAATCTTTCCCTAAAGTCACAGGAGAACAGAGATCAATGAAAAAGAACACTGCGGAAGGGAAGAAACATAAAAGACCTTGGGCTTCTTCACTGTATTGAGAGGAAGCAAAACGTAACCACTGAGATTTGATCCTGATACATGGGAAATCAGATGGAGAAAAGGGGCTACAATTCAGTGATGACCAGAAATCCAGAGGGCTGTGCAAGTCACCATGGATAGGGGCTGCAGAAAGCACTACGGTGACTGTCTGAGGTCAGGCTGGGGCTGGTGGCCACATGCTGGAAAACCCAACATACAGCACATGAGGCCCTGTGGGGGCAGCGAAGCCCAAAACTCTGGCATGGCCCAGCATGAGCAGGGCTGTGCAGAGGGGGTGTGCACACACCGGGTGGTTCCGCACTGTGGAGACACACATGGCAATGTCTCATGAAGTTAAAAGGATGTCAGGATCCAGCAGTCCCACTCCTAAGTATGTGCTCCAGGAAGAGTAAGAGTTTGGATCATACAATGCCAACGTTTCCAGCAGCTTCACTCCATTTCACCAAATCCCAGAAAAAACACAGATATCCTTCAACCACTGAATGAATAAACAAGACCTGGGGCAGCCATGCCTGGAGCATCACTCAGCAACGAAAAGCAGCACTGCGATTCACACAGCCATGCAGATGAGTCCCAAATGCACCTCCATGAGTGAAACAAGCCACATTTGTATGACATTCTGGAAAAGGCAAAATCACAAGACAGAAAGCGTGCTGGGGTCAGGGAGGGGATTGCAGGGAGGGTAAATACACAGGGGTTTGGGGTGGTGAGGCTGCAAGTGAAAATCCACAGGGTAACAGCAGAAAGGCAAATGAGGCTGTAAATAATTTTTTTTTAATCAACCAGAATGAAAAAGACTCAAAATAAAACACCAGCTCTAAGCGGTGAACCTAAGGGAATCACAAACGAAGAACACGATGCCAAGGAGGTAGGAAACAGGACAGCACCCATGGTGCTCAGCAAACACCACCTCCACTGGAAAGCGTGAGGCTACAGACAGAAAGGCCTGTGCACAGATACTGCACCCTCGCAACTTAACCTCTCCGTGCAGAGCTGTGGGTTAGCAATTCTGGAAAGACTGTGCACACATCAGGACTGGATGGGTGAACATGGTGTGTGCTGACAGCTGGGCTTCTCAGGACGGAGGAGACAAAGCACAGGAGGCAAGAACAGCCGGGGATGCTGGATGGAGCCAGGGTCAGGGTGTTCACCGAGGGGCCCCAGGGCCCTGATGCACCCAGAGAAGGGAGCACCCCACACCCACATCTCATCTCTAAGCAGCACTCCGCAACAAGAGGAAACAG
Organism: Cacajao melanocephalus; assembly: GCA_963573385.1. Taxonomy (NCBI): domain Eukaryota; kingdom Metazoa; phylum Chordata; class Mammalia; order Primates; family Pitheciidae; genus Cacajao; species Cacajao melanocephalus. Next base: position 221,364 of record CAUYLG010055361.1, on the reverse strand, counting down.
GGCTCTCTGGGAAAGTGGCAGACTGTAGGAAATGGGCAGGAAAAATCTAAGTTTAGAACATCTTGCAATGGCCGATGGTAAAAAAAAAAAAATTTTGTTTAAAAAAAGATGAGGGCAAATCACAGGACACAAAAGCCCACCTGCGAGAGTTCCCAGTGGCCAAGGCTATAATAACATGAATGACGCAGATCAGTAGAGCACTAGGTCACAGCCATGAAGTGAAAAAGAGACGGAAGTAACTGACACGAATGACTGATTAAACGGGGCCAAGGGGCAGTCTCCCTCAGCAAAGAGTCCCATTAGGAAATGTGGAAGAGATGGGCAGACAGAAACCACCCTGTAACCACGGTGACAAGCCCCACAGCTGAGATGCACCATGGATGCTTGAACTAGCAGAATAAGTTTTTCTAAGAAATAGGGGCCGGGCATGGTGGCTCACAGCTGTAATCCCAGCACTTCGGGAGGTAGAGGAGAGAGGATCACTTGAGGTCAGGAGTTTGAGACCAGCCTGGCCAACATGGCGAAACCCCGTCTCTACTAAAAATAGAAAAATTACCCAGGCATGGTGGCAGTCCCACCTACTCAGGAGGCTAGGGCAGGAGAATTGTTTGAACTCGGGAAGCAGAGGTTACAGTGAGCCGAGATCGTGCCACTGCACTCCAGCCTCGGTGACATGGCAAGACTGTCTCAAAAAAAAAAAAAAAAAAAAAAAAAGGATATTTGCATATTCTCAAAGCATCTTCCCCAAGATAATCACCAGAAAAAAGCCACAGCCATGCATTTGAGAGGCTTTTGCCAGATGACCACAGTGACCACCACCCGCGACAGAACACGGTGACATCACACACCCAGAGGGGCACCACATCCCTGTTATGACTTTCTGTCCAAAAATGCATAACTTCAACCTAATCATGTAGAATATCAGACTCGCTCCAACTGAGGAACAGCCACAAAACACCCAGCCTGTGCTCTCGAAGAGGCAGGGGCACGACAACAGGAAAGACTAGGGAGCAGAGTCTCTCCTGCCCCAGAGTGCAGTGTGGGACCGGGCTGCCAAACACAAGGTGGCTCCCAGACCAGATCCTCGCACAGGAAAAGGACCTCAGTGGGAGAGCCAGCAAGATCTGAATGCAGTCAGGACTTGTGTCTGCTGTACCAACACCTTACAGTTTCTGATAACCACACAGAGGCTCACAAGACCTTATCCTCCAGAAAGCTGGCAGACGGTGCGCAGAAACATTCTCCATTACTTTTGCAACTTTTCTGTCAGTGTAATGTTATGTCAAAAAGTTCCCAAAAGAACACGCAAGACACATGAGAAAGACAAAAGGGCAAATGGCCCGATGGTAATGACTCATCCCAAAGGCCATGTCAACATACCTCGGGTGGGAGAGCCCCAGGCCAGCCCACAGTCTGGGCAGGGAACGTGGGGCCTTCCCCACACAGGACACAGCTCCCACCCTGCAGTGCCGCCTGGCCAGGCCTAACACTGGTGGACACCATCCTCCCTCAGGCCACAAGGTATATGGTCCTACGGCATCTTTCCTGAAGGAAACAATTTTGAAAACTGAAAGCTTCACTGCTGGGATCCGTATCTTGCAGGACGCCACCTTGCAGCAAGGCCCAAGCTGACATCACTTGACGGCGGGACGCTTCATGAAGATGAGCACAGCTATGACTTGGAGACCCAGGGCTCCCCCTGAACCCAGAGCCCACCACTGGTGCAGTGTAGAAGCACCCAGGCAGGAGGATGCAAGGCCGCATTCACACCGCAAGGCGCTGGCTCAGGACCCTTCCCAGCAATCCCGGTATGTTCCAGGCTCATGGGGTCAGAGGGGGCGCCAGATAGGAGCTCTACATGTCATGTCGACGCTGGGGCTGCAGGCACTCAGTCCGCGTGGCTCCCACATGAGCACATCCAGGGAAGCCACGGCCCTGCTGCACAAAGTCCCAGGAGATCCTGAAGTGTGTCCCTGGCAAAGAGGACAGTAGAAATGAAGAAGTATTTGCAATGAACAAGTGAAGGCCCACAGCAAACACCCAGATGGGCACGGCTACGACTTAGACTGTTATTTCTTAACAGGGTCCAGCAACTACACCCTGTGGGCAAATCCTATCTGCAGTCTGTTTTTGTAAGTAACTTTTTTTCTTAAACAAAGTTTTGTTGGAGCACAGCCATGCAGAATCAAATACGAATAGCATTGCCGCCCTCACAGCACAGTGGCAAGAGTTCAGCATCTTCAACAGAGACCCCACCCCCTGCCCAACAAAGCCCTTCTGGCCCTTCATGCAAGATACTTGCCAGACGCATCTTTTGAGGCCCACAGGTAGTTCTGGGCTCTCAGTAAGGATCTGCTTTGCAAACACAAGGGCCTCAAAGCCCTTCCTTCTGGTGAGCACCGCTGCACCAGCAGGGAGCCTTCCAGACCAGTGCAGCAGAAAAGAGCAGAGCACCTGGGAGACCTGCCAGAGCCCAAACAGCTGGAGCAGCACCCACTCAGTCTGCTATCCCAGGCCCGCGACCCAGGGACCCCCAGAACCTGGGCCCACCAGTGGCACAATGTGGAACCCCCCATGCAGGAGGACGCAAGTCTGCATTCACACCGCAGGGCACTGGCTCAGGACCTTCCCAGCAATCCTGGCATGTTCCAGGGTCATAGGATCAGAGGACGCGCTGGATAGGGGATCCATATGTTGTGTCGACACCAGGGCTGCAGGCACTCAATCTGCATGGCTCCCGCATGGGCACATCCAGGGAAGCCGTGGCCCTGCCCCCAAGGTCCAGATGAATCCTGGCCAACAAGAAGGACATGCCATACGTGACCTGCATGGAGCACTGGGAGCAGAGGGAATGCAGTGAGGCACGGCCTGGGCACTGCCATCGGGAGGGGACAGTGGCAGGGCTGCGGGGAGACGCTCTCAGGGCAGGACTTCCCGTTCATCCTGCCCCAGGCCGACAACCCTCTCCTGCCAGCATCCCACCACCTCAACACAGAATGGGGCTGCACTGAAGAAGACCATGGGGATCAGGCTCAGTGGGAACGGGGCCCAACCCCACTGCCCACCACTTAACCACACTCCCTAACCAATATCCCTCTGTTTCCTCAACAAGAAATAAGAGCCAAGGCGACCACAGAAAGAGCTGAAGGGCATGAGAGGACCTCACTGTCCACACTGGCGTGTCGGCTGCTGCTCCCAGCAGTCCCAGCTCCAGGCTCCTCTTAAGCCCTGTTCCCAGTACCGCAGGGAGCGAGAGCCAGGCCTGGGGAGCGGGGCGTGTGGGTGCAGCTAGAGGGCAGGCAGCTGCATGTGTGCCGAGTGCTGGAGGACGAATGAGACTCAGGCCTGACTCATCTCATGTTCCTAAAGCACCTAAAGTGGGCTGCACACAGCAGGTGTGGAACAAACGCCTCCTGAATGGAGCGACAAGGAGCCTCTGTCCTCTAAGAGATGAGAGCCTCACCAGGAAGGACAATGGAGAGTAAGCTCCCAGAGAGCCAACGCAGAAGACAAATGCCAGGGCAGGGAAATCGAGGTGTCCCCAGCAAGACACCAGGTGGGCAGGGCCTGGATAAGCCAGGAACTCACACGTGGCAGGCCGGCGACGGGGGGCTCATGTGTGTAAACAGAGCTGCAGGAGGTGGCAGTCAGCGGAAAAGCAGTAACAGGCCATGTGTCATACTGGTGCAGGGGGCCCAGGTCCATCTGGCTGGAGCAGAAAAGCCAGAGAAGAGGCCTGAGAAAGAGGCAGGACAGGCCATGGGACCCAGCAGAGAAGAAGGCATCTGGATGTCCCAGAGTCCATGAGAGGGCCTCAGCTGAGGAGGCAGGCATATCACCACGTACAAGGAGGTCTGCACCCTGCCTCTGCAGGCCTGGGCAGTGCTGCACAAAGTCCCAGGAGATCCTGAAGTGTGTTCCTGGCAAAGAAGACAGTGGAGATGAAGAAGTATCTGCAATGAACAAGTGAAGGCCCACAGCAAACACCCCGCATGGCACAGTGCTGGTCACCATCTGAAGACAAGGAAACCCGACCTTGGGGAGCTCCCAGTGCAGCCAGAGCGGGCATCCAGGCTCCGAAGCTGAGAACACAGCCTTTTCTAGAGATCAGGCTGGCAGAGGCAGCCAGGCAGGCAGCCAAAGCAGGCAGGAAAGACCAGAAGCAGCTAAGAGTCTCCTGCAATACCACGTTCCCAGGGTCCCTCCTTGCTGAACAGCCTGGCGGGCCCTGGGGCCACTGTCAGGGAGAAGCAAGGCTCTGCAGGGAAGCTGCACCCCATTCCCAGGGCATTTTCCCAAGCCAAGTCGACCCCTGTGCAAACTCACAGGCAGTCCAGCTCCACAAGCATTTGCTGGTGCAGATAGAGGCTGGGAGAAACACACAAACGGAGGCCACCACCAAGGTCGTGGTCTCAACTGACAGGCGGCTGCCAATTCACAATGAGGAGGGGTGATATAACACTGTTTGACTGTGTCCCCACCCAAATCTCATCTTAAACGATAGTTTCCATGATCCCCATGGGTCATGGGAGGGACCTGGTGATAGGTGAGTGAATCATGGGGGCAGTTACCCCCTCACTGCTGCTCTAGTGATGAGTAAGCTCTTGAGAGATGTGACCGTTTTATAAGGGGCTTTTCCCTCTTTTGCTCAATGTTGCTGTTCTCGTGATAGTGAGTGAGCTTGAGAGATGTGACCGTTTTATAAGGGGCTTTTCCCCCTTTTGCTCGGCTGTTCTCCTTCTTGCCACCATAGGAAGAAGGACATGTTTGCTTTCCCTTCCACCATGATTGTCATTTTCCTGCAGCCTCCCCAGCCATGATAAACTGTGAGTTAATGAAACCTTTTTCCTTTATAAATCACCCAGTCTTGGGTATGTGTTTACTAGCAGCGTGAGACTAAACACAGGGTAGGGGATGATAGAAGCCCTGCTGGGGAGAGGACAGCAGCAGGAAGTGCCCAACCACAAAGTGTGTGTCTCCACAGAGCCCCGCTGGCCTTTGGGGCAAAATAACTCACTTGTAACCACAAACATCCCAACAACTGCCGGACACCTAGCATCCCTGGCCCAAGTCCCTTCCATAGTTATGGCCTCTTAAGTACACCCCAAATGTTCCCTAGCATCCCCCGGCAAAGGGCAGGACAGGAGAGGATCAGGCCACCCTACTGCCCTAGAAGGCTCCAGCCCACCAGGCCAGCTCAGTGCCCCTTACCTGCCCTCCACCCTGTGCACCCAACACTCATCCCAAGAGGCCAGCTGGCCACTCCTGACCATGATGCAGGACACTGTGCTGCCGGGGGTGTCACTCAGCTGTAGCCTGTCAGACTCTCTACCGGAGTGGACGGGGCAGCATCCAGGGCACAGTGCCAGCCCTTCTCTGGGGGCTCCTCTGCAGAACCAGTCCTGTGCATGACACACACAGGGTGTGATCAGCAGTCACAGATCTCACCAGCACACTATGCAGGTGAACCCTCCCTCCTGACCAGCAGGGCCTCCCCCAGTGCTGCCATCAGGCTCCCAGAAGCAAGGAGGTCAGCTCTGAGTGATGCGTGAGAGCCACAGGAGCTTGGCCATGTGGGAGCGTATGCACACAGGGGTCTGCCCAGCATCTGTAGCGCACAGTATGAACGCGGCAAGATGCAGACCACTCAACACGCTGGGCCAGTATTTTCTCCCAAGTAAGCACTATCAAGGCTCTTGTTGGCAACAGGCCCTCAATGTCCAAGTTTCCTGGGGCAAGTGACAGGAAGTGAAGGAATAGGGCCGTCCCTCCCAGCCCCTGCCCACACACTGCCTCCACGGCAGATTCGTGCCGTCTCAGGGCAGGCTTAGCTCAGTCTTCCCTTGGGATGAGGCACTGCCACCAGCGGAGCACGTCCCTCCAAAACCCACATTGTATCTCACAGGCATTTCACAGGTGACGTGAGGCACGCACAAACACATCCCTAGCATTCCACAGCCATGTGGGTCACAGCCTGCTCTCAGAGGAGAGGTGCCCAGCGAGTGTGCCTCCCGTCTCTGAGCCTTGACCTGGAGTGCAGACCTGGAGCTGAGCTGTCCTCCATCAAGGCCACAGGCTCCACGCGCCCAGCCACCCCTGCTCACCCTAGCATCCAGCCCCGTGTGATGGTCTGCCTCCCAGATGCCCGTGCTGACAAGGAGGAGCTGCCGGGCTCAAGCTCCAGGGCTGCAGGGTGAGTGCTGCCCGATGCTCTTGGCAAAGGGGTGTTTTCACAAAGCAAGGAGTTTCACAACAGGCAGCCCGGCCTCCTGCTGCATTTCATCTAATCTGAAATTTCTCCTGTCCCAGTGCCCTCCTTTCCCTCCCTCTCCATTTTTCCCTCAAAACAAGTGACCAAGCCTGGTTTGCTGGATCACGCCTGTAATCCCAGCATTTTGGGAAGCCGAGGCAGGCAGATCACTAAGTCAGGAGTTTGAGACCTGCCTGACCAACATGGTGAAACCCCGTCTCTACTAAAAATGCAAAAATCAGTCAGGCGTGATGGCATGTGCCTTTAATACCAGCTACTTTGCAAGGCTGAGGCAGGAGAATCGCTTGAACCCAGGAAGCGAGTTCAAGCTTCCTGGCTCAAGTGAGCCAGGATCATGCCATTGCACTCCAGCCTAGACAACAGAATGAGACTCTGTCTCAAAAAAACAAAAAACAAACGACAACAACAAAAAAGTGAAGTGACCAGAGGAGTGCCCCTCCCTGGTTCACAGACACGAGAAGCTCCCAGGCTGCAGCTCTCTACAGTGCCTTCTCCACCATGTCTCTGTCACACACCCTTTCTTACAGTGGCCCAGAGTTTGGGACGGGAGTGAGAGCCCTCCACCTCCCACCCAGATGCACTGGGTAGGAGCTATCGTGGGGCACACGCTCTCTACAGCTGTGCAAAGCTGCGCGATGCCACAAAAGCAGCTCTTTACATCCTCCCGGCCCTGTGCAATTTGGCCCCAGGCAGCTCTCAGGCCCCAACTGTGGAGATAGGACGTGCCAGAGCTCTGGCCCACATGCAGATGTCAGAGGCCTCCAAGCCCTTCACTTAGCAGCAGGTGGGCTAAAGCTGCAGGACAGAGGGCTGGAGATCTGCGGGGTAACCTGTGCTGAGTGACAATGCACCCTGAAACCCAGAGTGCTGCCGAGGAAGAAAAGCCTGCCAGTCCAGCAGGGGACCCCCAGCATGGTCCCAGCCACACCCATACGGCTTACACAGATGGCAGCCACACATGTCCCACAACAACTGTTCCAGACCCCTGGGCTCTTTCCCACTGGCTCCTCGCTGGGTCTGATCTCGGGTCTCCCGTCCTTCCAAGCATCCAACCAAGAGCTCCTTATTCCCCGAAAGCCACCCTCAGCATCCTCCACACTCCACATCCTCCCCAGACTCACCCAAGACATCCCTAGCAATGCCCCAGGTGGAGAAGCCCTGGGTGGATAAGTCCCAGGTCACACTCTCCATCCTCCCATCAGGCCCTCTGGGCTCCCCCTGGGACCAGGTGGCACCTGCCTTTTCACTCATCCAAATGAAGTGAAGCCTCCTGCAGTTGAGTGCCCCATGCTGGGTCTATGGTGAGGCCACCTCCCCCTCTCTTGGCCCTCTCCACCTGCTGGCTTTGCCCAACACAGTACCCCTTCCCCTGCTGCCTGTCCTTCAGGACCGTTCCTTACAGCCTGACCACAGTGGCACATGTTCATCCCAACAGCCCCGCCTGTGTATTACAGCAAATCACACCTCCTAAAGTCTCACCCAGCTCAACACCCTCCACCACTTCTTCCCAGCTGATAACGAAGGCAGCACTGCAGCGGCCAGCCCCCACAGCCAGCACCATCCTCTGAGACAGCCCAGGACTATGACCACCGCACCCTGCAGAGCATGGGGTAGTGGCCGTGGGGGTCACCACCCTGCAATATGCATGGCTTCCCCAGAACCTGACACCAGGAGGAGGCGCTGGCAGTGCAGGCACCAAGCTGAAGCCCCAGACATAGGTGCTGCCTTCTGCCAGGATTCCTGTGCCCCACGGGTCTGACTCTTGCCCACCCTACCCAGAGGCTTCCTCAGAGCCAGGAACTGTGTGTTCTGTTGCTTTGTTTCCCCAACACCACAAAACCAAGGCGTTTTAGAAACATAATAATTATCTGAGAGCATCACTGTGTGAGAGACTTGTAAACAAGAGCATATGCCAAGAAAAGCAGGGGTGCGGGACAAGAGGCAGGAAGGCAGCCTGTGAACCCCTCACGGGAGGAACTCAGGGGACAGCAGAGCCTTGGAGCTGCCTCTGTTTCTAAGGCTGCAGGCAGGGATCAGAACAGGGTCCCACCAGGCTGGTGTGGCCTCCAGGGCAGGGCAAGGAAGGTCTTCACCCCTTCACCTGCTCCGGGGCAGACACAGACCCCAGTCGCAAGGAGGCCCAGAAAGGAAGACAGGCAGCTGCCATTACAGCACAGGTGGACTCGAGGGAGCTGGGCCCAAGCAGAGTTGCACAGTGATGGCAGGGTTCCTGCAGGGACACACCAGCCCCTGCTGCAAGGACACTCGTGGTGCAGGCTCCCGGGGCAGGGGTCCTGTCACAGCATTCACTAGGACGAGCTACACCAGGCAGCTCTGGGCCTCTTCCCACCTGAGGCCTCGTGATCTCAGTCCCCCACTCACTGATTGGCCCAGTTTCCACATGAGGTGCAGGCGCTAGGCACTGCCAAGAGGACAAGCCCAGATGCAGCTCCTCCACCTAGGGCCCTCTCCCAACCTCTGCTCAGGGTGAGAGAGAGGCCTCCGCACCGAGGCCCCCAGCAGCTGTCGGGCACAGCAGGGACAGGCAGGGACGAGGCAGGCTGCAGATACATCACACACACTTGGTCCAGGCAGGGCTCAGGAGCATGGCCCTGCCTGGAGCCCCGCTAGGAGTGGCAGGCACGGGCTCACAGCTGCTACAAGAGGCTCATTAGCAGATTCACAGTGCCCAGAGGTGCACCGCCAGGCAGGTGCTCACCAACACTGTCCCCATGGATCAGGCTTCATTAGAAACTGCAGACCTCAGAATAACAGGCCTCTGGGCTCCTGGGAGGGAGCAGGGCAGGACTATGCTGCAGATCAGGTCATCCTGGAACTGTCACCAGCAGGAGGCTGCTCGGGCCCAGAGCCAACCTGGCCAAACTCAGCCTCTGGCACCAAAGCCTGGTGGGGAGGGGGCTGGAAGGGAGGGGGCTGGTAGGGAGGGAAAGGCCACACCTTTCCCTGGTTCTCTATGAGCCCGATGACATCCCACCTCCCTCGCAGGCCTGTGTGCTTCAGACGATGAAATCTGTCTGCCTCGCTCTCCACCCTCTCCAGCACCGGGCAGGGGCTGGCACAGCAGGAATGTAGGCCCATACAACAGCCAGATGGGCTTGGATGAGTGGACACCTGAGGAACCGGCAGAGGGGCACAGAAGGGCTGGGGAGCCAAGATGTGCCAACACACTGGAGAAAAAACCCTGAATGTTAACAGTGGCTTCTGGAGCAGGGAGGGGGAGACAGGAGGGACAGAGAAACTCTTAGAAAAAGGCCTCGAGTCTTAACAGTGGCTTCTGGGGGAGTCTGGAGGGACAGGGAGAACTGCCTCATGTCATCCACAGGAAAGCCATCACTAAGAGAGGTTGGAGCAGAGGCCACCCTGCATATGGCCAGTGGGCTGGGGAAATGCTCAGACTGCCCATGTCATACCTGTCCACCTCGTGTGCCTCGCCGAATCTCACACCTCAAAGTGTCTTAAAATATTCTCTAGCTCCTTGATAACTGTCACTTAAAACAGTCAATCACCAGGTCCAGGAACCAAAAACCAAGGAGCTGACTCTGGCCTGCTCCAGGCAGGTGAGAGGCAGGAAGGATACAGCCTTGGTCAGAGCAGACAGCAGGTCAGCCCCAGTGCCGAGGCCACACCCACCGGCTGTGCAGGTCACAGGTTACAGGGCTAATGCTCACCCCCAGGCACAGCTGGGAAGTCACATAGCTGGTTGTGTCCAGAGCTGCACATGTGCCACCACGATGTTGGTATGAGGCTGATGCTCACCCCCAGGCGCAGCTGGGAAGTCACAGAGCTGGACGCATCCAGAGCTGCACATGTGCCGCCACAGCGTCTGTGTAGTCGGTGACGGCTGCAGTCCACCCAGTACCCCTCCCAGGTAAGTTTCCCCCTCACGGTCTGCCTGTCTTGCCCTGGTAGGGAAGCATATAAACAAGGCAGCCGGTACCTCACCTGCCTCTCTTCCACTGAGTCTGGCTTAGAGAGCAGCAGGAGAGCTCAACTGGCTCAGGGACTGAGATGAAACTGCACGTCACAGCCCAGTGACACTGCAGGAGGGCTCCCAGCGAGCGAAACTGGGCTGGAGTGTGGGACAGAGAGGGCACTGACAAGCACCTGGTCCTGTGTGTGAGCACAACTGACACCGGGTGGGCTCTGTTTGTGCTTGAGCTGGTAACAGTTGGGTTTCCTTCCCTGACATGTAGGAGAGCACCCCAATCCACCCAAGGAGCACACGCCCCGCCAAGGGCACGCAAGGGAGGCGTCAAACCCCCAGAGGCAGCAGCCTCCAGGCAAGGATGCCCGGGACGAGCGATCTCAGGAAGCGAGTTGGAGGCAATTAAGCCTGTTTCAGAGTGGGCTTGGCAGGCGGCGCCGAATCGATAGATCCTCTGGTGGCGCGGCACTGCAGGTGAGGAATCAATCAGGTAAATGCCTCCCAATCTGTTCCCGCTGTGCGAAGAATCAGCACTGTTTACCACTCAGCCAGAAATAAATAAATAAAGCTACCAATTAGCCAGCACCCTTTTCCACTGTGGCAAGGGCTTTTTAGCTTCTCCAAATACACCAGGGCCCTGTAAGGCCCTGCACAAAAGCGAAGGCCCCAGGGCAAGAACTGGGTTCTGCGAAGCCCCCTGCAGCGAGGCCGGGCTCCTCCCCTAGGCAGGGAAGCTGTGCACACACCTCCAGGAGCAAGGCAAAGGCTCCAGTAGCCACAGTACAGATGCGGCCGGGAGCCCCCAGCTCTCCAAAAGGCAGAAGCCACTCCACGCCCCTGCTCACCCCGCAAAGCAGCAAGGCAGGAGGGGCAGGCCATAGGGCAGAAGTGCAGGACCCACTAGGATCGAGACCCGGAGAGCAGGCAGGCCCACCCATATAGACCTCTTCCAAGACTCCAGGGGCACGAGGGCTCCGAAGACCCTTGCACGGGAGCAAAATGCACAAACACGGGGACGTGGAACTGCCACAGAGCATGGAACCGATTCGTGAAGAGCCCAGTGTGCCAAAAGAAAAAGCAGGCTCCCCCAGGGCAGACAGAGGGTAAGAAGACCTGTGAGGAGAGTAGGCAGAAGGCCTGCCTGCCAGCAGGGCTAATAAGGAAGGGCTGCGCCCAGGGCCTGAGGGGATAGCTGGCCTGCATATTGTCTACCCCAGTCAACAGAGACAGATTGCCCATGGTTGCGGTGGGGGCAGGATGGCTAGGAGGACTCTGGCAGAGAGGAGGTCATGAAGCTCTCCCTCTGTGCTCAGCGAGGAGCATATGGGGCTTCACAGCTCCCTAGGGGCTGAACTGCCGGGTCTTCATACACCATGGGAGGGCGGGGCCCACCCCACCCCAACCCACCCCACAGCACCCCTGCCCCACCCTCCTCTGGGTCAGGAGACAGCCATTCCACCTGGAATTCCAGCCATTTCACTCCCTCAGTACCAACCACGGTCACACCACAAACAGAGTCACCTCCGGGTGAGGGAGGATGCCAGGGCTCTGCCAGGGATGCCAGCAGACCTCTCTGGGGCTTGAGGAGGGTGCAGGAGCTGCAGGTGGCCAAGGACAGAGGTAGCAGCAGCCGCCCCTCAGCTCCAGGGCAGGAGACACACAGGAGTGCGAGGATGCAGGTGGCCTCAGTTCCACATCCTGGACCCCTCCCCATGCTGGGCTCCCTGCCTGCACTAACAATCAAGTCCTCACAGCAACCCTAGGAAGTCCTTGTCCCCAGGTCTGCACTTCACAGGTGCGGGATCTGCCACAAAAAGGTCACATCAGATCCTGGGTTATGAGGCACACCAGCGGCACAGCAGTGGCAGGGCAAGTCACTGCCACAGTTGCCAGGTGCCGGACCCGAGGGTGGGAGTGGCGCCATGAGGCAGGTGCCGACACAGCAGGTGGGTGTGGTGCCCTTTCCCATGACCCTGATGATGGGACAGATGCTTGGGTGGGGACAAAGAGGACACAAACAGCAGCTCTAAGATGAGTCGCCCACAGATCCTTCCTCCTAATACTGGCCCCACATATCCCCTGGGGGACAGCTCAGTGGCGGGCAGTGATGCCTCTACAGCCTGGTGAGCGAGCTCCACCGTACTCTCAGGACTAAACTGTAACACGGCATCTAAGATATCCTCCAAACATCTACGAATTCTCACCTGCTCAGGTGAGCAAGGGCCTGCTGTGCCAAACCCATTCCAGCTACAACCCCCACCAGGTGAGGCAGAACCTCACTGGCAGGAGGCCGGCTTGAGGTTTCTGACAACTCTAAACAAGGCAGTGAACCACGGGCCCTCTCACCCAGAGGCAGGCACCCAGAAGCCGGGTAGCGCGAGTGCTCCAGAAACCGCAGGTCCGTCTGAGGTCCTACCTCCAGCTGAGGGCTTCCTGGGGTCACTTACTGCAGCTCTTAAAAATAAACTGGGGAGACAATATCAAGAGAGGCTCCTGACATTTATCCTGCTTTAAAATCAGGAGAACAGACAAAAGTCAGCTTAAGCGTCTGTTTAAGAGTGAGCCAGCACTAGGGTCTGAGATGCAGCCAATCAACCCCTGGCCCTCCTCGCATTTACGGTGTTGCAGGCAAGAAAGCAAGCACAGCCAGGCAGCCTCCTGGCGAGGGGTCATCTTCCGTGGGCTGCTTTTCACAGGTGGGCTGAGGCCCGGGGCGCTGGAGCAGTGGACTCGAGGACAGACCCAGGCTTCGGTCCTCACTGCCACTTCCTGCTGGGCAAGCGATGGCACCCCTACCACATGACCCCGGTTCCTGCAAAGACCTGACAAGAGGCTGAAGGAGAGTGCCTTGGGAGCCAAGAACAGACACATGCAAGGCTCTGAGTGCGGCGCATGGACCAGAGATGCCTACAAAGAACAACCCTTGGAGGGCTCCAGGTTGAAGACTCCACCTAGAAAATGATGGTAACAAAGGCAGCTTCAAATTCCATTTTCAATAAACAGGCACTCGGGCACACAGCAGATTGGACCAGATCACTGGAGGCCCCCAGCCCACACCCTGGGAGCCTGAAGGTCCTGTGCACAGCTGCAGGGCCATCTCCCTTCTCAGGCCTGGGGACACCTGACCCGGCAGCCCAGGCCGGGCACAGTGAGTGTGCACCAAGTGGTCACTAAGAACAGACACAAGCCAATGCTGCCAGCCTCCCGGACACCAAGCACATGCTGGGTCTGGCCCAGTTCTGAAAGAGTGAGGAGGCCCAGGAGCGTCTCTGAGGACTGGCCTCTTCTGGCACTCGGAGTTTTAAAACACGCAAGTTTAGTAGGTTCCTTCTGTAAGGAGGCAGAGTGATCACTGGGCAGCTTTTATGCCTGTCGTCAGCCGCAGTGAGCCACGAGCCTCCACCCAGCAGGTGCTCAATGACATTGTCCCTGTGGGTGGGGCTTCATTAGAAACCACAGATCGCAGAATAAATAACCCCAGTTCACACTGCCAGTAGGACATTTCAAACAATGGCAGATTACAACTGAGAACCTGGGAGAAAGCCACCGGGCTGAGTCACACCCAAGGCCTCATTCCCAGGGAAAGGCAGAGCAGATGAGGGTGGGATGAGGACATCTGAACACCCTCCTGGAGGGGGCCTCTTAACAACCCCACTTTGAGGACAGTCTTGCACAGTGCTGGCCTGACTGGCTTGTTCCAGTGCTGGGGAGAGGCATGAGCCCGCAGGCCTTTTGCCAGTCTTGGAGTGCTGCAGAGAAGATATCCCCGCCCTACCCTGCTTACGATGAGGAGGAGATGGACGCAAATCTGAAGTGATCATGGGGTACAAAGGAGTGGCACCCCGCAGAGCCCCAGCAAGACACAGGAGGCTGCGGAGTGGGGCCCCCAAGGGGCAGGGGAGAGGGCGGAGGAGGAGCTGGGGGTAAGAGGGCGGCAGGGACAGCCTGGCACACTTGCTCCGGGGAGGATTCTTCTGAGGGTGATGGATACACAGCCTCTTGGAAAGCTGCCCTGGGCAGTGCCATGGAGCAGCAGCTGCACACAAAGGAGAGCGCCCCAGGCCACACACACCGGCAGGAATGACCAAGGTCCAGATGTCAGGAACCAGGCATAGATGGGCATGAGGGAGGGAGCAGAAACAACTGGGGGTCTACTGGGGAAAGAAGGCAGCAGCCTGGAGAGGAGGAGATGGGCTGGAGAAGGCGGCCTGAAACTGCGAGAGGTCCGAGACCCAGAGGAACCCACCTGCGACTACAACCTCACACCCACCAAAGACCCCTGCACTCCAGGAAACGCACGAGAGCAGCCAGCACTGTGAGCGTCAGTGCCTGATTCCCAGCGTCAGGGGAGCAGAGGCATGCTAGGAACGAGAAAGCCTGGGGTAGAGGTGCTGGGGCCTCCGAACCCCACTACCCATGCGGGCACGCAGCTGGCAACGGCCCTGGAGCCACTCTGAACTGGCTCCAACCAGTGGCTGTGACCTCAAGCAAGAGACTTTGGCTTGCACCTGAGAGATTAAGATAGTGTGGACCTCTCAGTACTTCATGACGAGAATGAATGAATTAAAGGCCCAGACACCAAGAGGCATTCGATAAATAAAATGCTTTTTAAATCACGGTCATCGGTTACAAGGAGGTGAGCAGGCTACTTCAACTCATAATCAACTTGGGCTCTGGTCAGGCCTCATCTCCCGTTGAGGAGCTGCTGACGCCATCCCCCAGATTACTTCTAAATCAATGTGTTTCTCATGAAACCAGAAGATTGTCCCAGTCTGCATATGTTCTTTGTAGTTCTCTGGTCCCAGACTAATTATTTTGCATTTCTGTCACTGAATCGCATTTGTCATCAGCAGCTCAGCCACCTCTCATCTCCCAGACGGTGCTGCTGAAACCTGACAGGGATATCCAAGCCTAGAGTCCCTGAAACGCAGCCCTGGTGCCGGAGTGGGAGGGTGGAGGCTGGACCACCATGAAAGACCCAGGCAGTTCAAGGATCATGAAACACCTGCTCATCAGCACATAAGTCACAAAAAGCACAGACCAGGAACAGGAAGGCCACTTCTGGAAAATGGCTGTTCAGGAGAGGCCGGGAGACCTGCCCTGCCTGAGGGAAGGCCCTGACGGGAGTCTCTGTACCAAGAGGCCTCAGCAAGAGCACAGGCACAGAGGCTGTGTGACACGAAGAGCTGAGCAGGAAAGCAGAAAACACGATGTCCGCAAGAAGGCTGAAGGCTCGGCTGGGGCCTCAGCCATGGCAGGGATCCTAGCAGGGACACCAGGAGGGGCTGAAACCGGCTGCCTCTACCCTTCTCACTCTGGGGGAACAGGACAGGTGGCCGCTGGGACCTGTCCTCAGAAGGTCCATTTTGCCACCCACGAGCCCATCAGGCCACGCCATGCCTCCCTAGGGGCAGGAGGCCCCATCCTTGGCTCACACGCTGCAGTCTCTCTGCTCCCACCCTCAGGCTTCCCACGTGCGAGTCAGGCCCATGGACCACAGGGAGGAGGAAAGCCAGAGGTAGGGACAGGCATTCCCGAGGCTTCAGGGTATCTGGACCTTGAGGGGGCAGGGAGTGCTGCTGGCACTGACAAACTGGGCAGAGTGGAGGTGGTGCGTAACCCCACCCTGAGGATAAAATTGGGTTTGTGGGCAGGCAACTCCCTGATCCTCCTTCCAGTCCCAGAGATAGGTGGAAGGGGCAAGGACTGAGCAGGTACATTCCGTGAGGGTCCTGCAGATCCCCAAGGGCGGCCAGGGCCGCCAGGACTCACCCACCACCAGGAGTGTGCTCACGTGTGCAGCGGGTCAACACCAGGTGGGTGCTGGCCAGTGGGTGGGGAAGGAGCGAAAGAACACAGAGGCCTGGAAGAGGGAAAGCCCAGGCTTCTGCCTGTGGCCATCTGAATGTGCTGTGGCACTCATGGAAGAATAAAAGGTCTGTTTCTACTGGACCGTGAATGTGGACAGGCCCCGGCAGGCCAAGCCATCCAGCAGGCTCACTGAGGCTCCCGTCCACACAGCTCCTGCTGGGCAGCGCCCCTCCCACCGTGGGCCTGAATCCATCACCTGCCAGCAACGAGGACGTGAGGGACATGCACTTCTCAGAGTCCAGTCACACACAAAGCAGCAGGACAGGAACCCCGGGTACCTCCCATCATGAGGGAAGAGCACATATTCAATCCCATCCCTCTGGAGGCCACCTGTCTAACGAAGATGGTCTCCCTGACGAGAAGAAGGCTGGCAAGAGACACACAGCTGGACATGCAGGCTCGTGCTTCTGCCCACAGATCAGAAAAACAAATGCAGGCATTTTTTGAGACAGAGTCTTGCTCTGTCGCCAGGCACCAGGCTGGAGTTGCAGTGGCGTGATCTCAGCTCACTGCAACCTCCACCTCCTGGGTTCAAACAATTCTCCTGCCTCAGCCTCCTGAGTAGCTGGGACTATAGGCGTGTGCCACCACACCCAGCTAATTTTTGTTAGTAGAGACAGGGTTTCACCATGTTGGCCAGGATGGTCTTGATCTCTTGACCTTGTGATCCGTCCGCCTCGGCCTCCCAAAGTGCTGGGATTACAGGTGTGAGATACTGCGCCCAGCCAAATGCAGTTATTTTTACACACACATCAGAAGCAGCGCAAGGAGTGCTCTCTGCACCCCAGGCCTGAGCCAACAGCCTCCCCCAGGATCTTGTCTGCACACAAGGAAGGTACACAACACAACCACCACCATCAGAGGGGCAGACAGGCAGGCAGCTGGGTCAGCAAGCACAGGGGGACTCATAGCTCCCAAGGGACCCACTACCAGGACACTCCCAACCAGTCCAAAAAGCTGTCCTTCTGGAGCCCAGCAGAAGGGTGAAGAAAACACTACCCAACAGAGGGGCAGGGATGGGGGTAAGCACCAAGTCAGGCAGACAGGCTCCAGCACCAAGTGGGTGCAGGAAATGCCCCCTGGTTGCCCCTATGCCCCTCGCCACATCAA
This sequence comes from Cacajao melanocephalus, assembly GCA_963573385.1. Lineage (NCBI taxonomy): Eukaryota > Metazoa > Chordata > Mammalia > Primates > Pitheciidae > Cacajao > Cacajao melanocephalus. The sequence continues at coordinate 204,166 of CAUYLG010055361.1, read as the reverse complement.
AAGCACCTCCATGTGTCGGGAGGCAAACGCCCTCCTCTTGGACTTCCCTGCCCAGCCCTCGGCCTGCAGCAGGTGCCCAGCTGGGTGCAGCCACAGAGCTTACCTGAGAGGTCCAGCATTCGAGTCCCTCCACGCTCAAGCACTTCAGTCACCACATCCCGGGGCTGGAGAGAAGCTGGTCTGGACACACAGCACCTCGAGGCCAAGTCCCTAAGCCCATAGTTCTCTCCACACCATTACAGCACGCCCCACTCCAGGAGCTCCCCAGGGGCACGCCAGATGAACAGGCTGAGGAGTCTGGAATAAGGAAGCAACTGAGAGGCCAGAGCTTAACTCTCTAGGTCATCAGCTTCAGGTCTGGCTGAGACCAGCCTCCCACACAATCTTGGGCCCACTTCCCCCTCCACTTGTAAAATAAAATAAACATCAGGACTGTCACAGTTTATTATGCCAAGGGGGAAAGTTAAGCCCCAGAGACCCAGCCGGAGGGCGTGTCCACAACTCTCTTCCTCTTCATTCTTGTTCCATAAGTGACTGGAAGAGACCACACACCAGACCTCTCCCACTTCCAGTCACCAATCTTTGTGATGGATTAACTGCCTCTTTCACTGTCCTGCACCTACAGACCAGATGGCACAAGACCCCATGCCTGCTACATCTTCCATATGGATGCCAAATCAACCTTCCCTGAAAGATAAAGGCCACTGCATGGAATCAGATCTAATGATGCATTAAGCCTCATGCAGAAGGATGCTGAGATTCTGCTAAGCTTCCCTAAATTTGTCTATATAAATGATCCTGAACTTCTATACTTCGGAACACTGACTTCCATTCTTTGGAATCTGTGTTTCCCTGGTGCCCGTCCTCAAAGAACCTTGCACTTGAATAAACTCTCTTTAAACTAGATTTGGACTCTTTGGAGTATTTTGGGTTGAAATACTGCACTATGAGTTCCTGAAAGAGATGGATGTGCAGGGTGTCAGCCTTCTTCAGGCCCCGGAGCGGACCTGCTCATGGCACATGCTCATCCCAGGAACCTCAGGAATCTGCAAAGGCAGTCTTAGCCCAAATGCTTAAAAAACAGAAGGCACACATGTTCTAAGGTCTGGAGAGGCACAATGCCCCTCACTTCTCTACCTTGTGATGAGAGGCTACGTTAAAAATGGCTTAAGCATCATAAAATCAGTTACATTCATGGTGAGGAAATATGGAAAGGCAGTAAAATTGGCAGAGTATGGAGATGAGAGGACACTAACCTCCCTGGCTCTGCAAGGGAAACAGAGAACAGCTGAGACTGTGAGAGGAAAAGGAATTTAACCAATTTAAAATTCAAAGTGCTGCTTCTGCTTCCCTGACGAGCCTTGTCAGTCCCAGGGGACCTCCGCGCAGGCACTGATGGCGTCCTTGCTCAAGTCCTCCCAGCTCATCCTTACAAATGTGCTGGAACATTCCTGCCTGCACCAGCTGGGCCCCTAGGTTCTGATCCGGAGAGCAGCAACGAGGGCAGTTCAGGTGTGTTCCCCAGGCCCACACACCTCCCCAGGGGTGCCCTGTGCCCTTCGGCCCCCATCAGCCCTTATTCTCACCCCAGCCTAGTCAGGCTGGGAAGGGCAGCAGGATGTGACAGCCATCACACCTGGGGTGTCTCTGGTCATGAAACGGGACCTGCTTCCTTCTTTCGGCAACTGGCAGTCACACAACTCCTGTGAACCCGCCACAAGGCCCTGACCATGCACACATGAAATGCTGCCTGGGGTCTGGTCAGGTGTTCCTAATGGAGAGGCTAGTGAATAATGTGCCTTGTGGACACACCATGGTGCTGCCTCCTGATGCTCAGTGTGGTCTCTCTCCTCCATGCAGCCAGCAAGGCTGACTCAGGAGGAAGCCGGCACCAACTGTATTTTGTCTCCACAATCTGACCCCTGGGACAGCTCTCTCTAGCCTCATCTTACTTGCTAATTTTTGTTTTAAATTTACAGACATTATTTTTTAGAGCAATTTTAGGTTTACAGGAAAACTGAGCAGAAATGAGAGTTCTCGTCTACCCTTCAGCCCCCAGGCAGATTCCCCTGTACTGCGCACGACTGCAGTACATTTGTTACGACTGATGAAATGATGTGGACATGCTGTTATGAACCAAAGTCCACAGCTGACACGTGGCTCACTTGTCGTGTCTTACCTTCTCAGGTTTGGAGAAATGCATCTCTGCAGTCCCTGTGTGAGACTGCGTGTCCATCATCACAACCATGTGCAGAGTGGGTTCACTCCTGCATGAGAGAGCATGTCCACCATCACGGCCAAGTGCAGAGTAGAATGGGTTCACTCCCGTGTGAGACTGCATGTCCACCATCATAGCCACATGCAGAGTGAGTGGGTTCACTCCCGCATGAGAGAGTGTGTCCACCATCATAGCCACATGCAGAGTAGAGTGGGTTAACTTCCACGTGAGTGTGTCCACCACCACGGCCACATGCAGAGTAGAGTGGGTTCACTCCTGTGTGAGTGTGTCCACCATCATAGGCACATGCAGAGTAGAGTGGGTTCACTCTCGCATGCGAGTGTGTCCACTATCACGGCCACATGCAGATTAAAGTGGGTTCACTTCTGCATGAGACTGCATGTCCACCATCAAAGCCATGTGCAGAGTAAAGTGGGTTCACTCCCGCGTGAGAGAGTGTGTCCACCATCAGGGCCACATGCAGAGTAGAATGGGTTCACTCCTGCATGAGACTGCATGTCCATCGTCATGGCCACGTGCAGAGTAGAGTGGGTTCATTCCCGCATGAGAGAGTGTGTCCACCCTCAGGGCCACATGCAGAGTAGAATGGGTTCACTCCTGCGTGAGACTGCGTGTCCACCATCATAGCCACATGCAGAGTAGAGTGGGTTCACTACCACATGAGAGAGTGTCCACCATCAGGGCCACATGCAGAGTAGAGTGGGTTCACTCCCACGTCAGAGAGTATGTCCACCATCAGGGCCACATGCAGAGTAGAGTGGGTTCACTCCCACGTGAGAGAGTGTCCACCATCAGAGCCACATGCAGAGTAGAGTGGGTTCACTCCTGCGTGAGACTGCGTGTCCACCATCATAGCCACGTGCAGAGTAGAGTGGGTTCACTACCACATGAGAGAGCGTGTTCACCATCACGGCCATGTGCAGAGTGGGTTCACTCCCACATGAGAGAGCATGTCCACCATCACGGACACGTGCAGAGTAGAGTGGGTTCACTCCTGCGTGAGACTGTGTGTCCACCATCATAGCCACATGCAGAGTAGAGTGGGTTCATTCCTGCGTGAGAGAGCGTGTCCACCATCATGGCCACGTGCAGAGTAGAGAGGGTTCACTCCCACATGAGACTGTGTGTCCACTATCATGGCCTCATGTAGAGTCGGTTCACTCCTGCATGAGACAGCATGTCCAACATCACAGCCAAGTGCAGAGTAGAGGGGGTTTACTCTCGCATAAGACAGCGTGTCCACCATCACAGCCACGTGCAGAGTCGGTTCACTGCCCAAAAACTGTCTGGGTCCGCCTATGCATCCCTCCCATGCCTCCCTGGCAACCACTTTTTACTTTTTACTGTCATCTTTTTACTGTGTCCACAATTCTGTCTTTTCCTGCATATCATGGAGTAGAAATCCCACAGTACGCCGCCTTTGCATATCGTCCTCTTTCACTCTGCAATATACATTTAAGGTTCTTCCATGTCCTTTCACAGCGTGCTAGCTCATTTCTTTCTAGCACAAAATAGTATTTCAGCAAATGGACATACCACTGTTTATGCATTCACCTATGGAACAACACTATTACCGTGTGGTTCCTGACCCCTCCAAACCTCAGGCTGACATCTGATCCCCAGGGTTGGAAGCAGGGCCTGAGAGGAGGGGTTTGGGTCATGAAGGCAGGTCCCTCATGACGACTCATGCTAAATAGCAGTCCTCACTTGATCGGTTCCCAGGAGAGCTAATTGTCACAGCCTGGTGTCTCCCCACGCTCCTCCTTCCTCCTCACCATGTGGTGCCAGCTCCCCTCTCCCACCATGAATGGAGGCAGCCTGAAGCCCTCACCAGAAGCCAGCTGCTGGCACCATGCTTCCTGCAGGACCTCAGGACCACGAGCCAAAAAAGCCTCTTATTTATAAATTACCCAGACTCACATATTCCTTTATAACACCACAAAAACAGACTGAGACAGACATCTCGGTCACTTCCACATTTTGGTGATTATGAATAAAGGTACTAGAAATACTCATGTGCAGGTTTCTGTGTGAACGTAAGTTTTCGATGCATTTGGACAACTTCCAAGGGGCACAGAGCTAGACTGTACAGAATGTTTCTTTTTCTAAGCAGCTGCCAAACTACCTTCAAAGTGGCTGCAGACCATTTTGGATTCCCACAGCCATGGCAAGAGTTCCTGTTGCTCCACGTCCTCGCCAGCATTTGCTGCTGTCCATGTTCTAAGCACATATGGTAAGATCTGGGTGCTTTCGCTCCCTAACGGCATGTGATGCTGAGCATCTCCTCACATGCTTCTCCATCACCTGTACCTCTGCTTTGGTGAGGCGCCTGTTCAGATCTCATCCATTTTTTCAATTGGGTGGTCTGTTTCCTCACCACTGAGTTTGAAGAGTTCTTTGTAAAATTTGGATAACAGCCCTTATCAGATGTGTCTTTTGCATAACAATGAAAAATATTTTCTCCATTTGTGGATTCTCTTTTTATTCTCAACAGTTTCCTTTGCAGAGCAGCAATTTCTAATTTTAATGATGTCCAGCTCATCAATTCTTTCACAGATTGTGCATTTGGTGTTGTATATGAAAAGTCACTGCCAAATCGAAGGTCAGCTAGATATTTCTCTTGTTATCTTCTAGGAGTTTTAAAGTGTTGTGCCTTACACTTAGGTGTGTGATCCATTCTGAGTTGATTTTTGTGAAAGATGTAAGGTCTGTGTCTAGATTTTTCCCCTGTGGCTGCTCCACTGTGCCAGTACCATTTGCTGAAAAAAACCATTCTCCTCTGAGCTGCCTTTGCTCTGCTGCACACAATCAGCCGACTATATCTGTGGAGGTCTATTCTGAGGCTCTCCAACCTGTTCCACAGACCTATTTATCCATTCTCTCATCAACATTACACTGTCTTGATGACTGTGGTTTTACACTAAGTCTTGAAGTCAGGGAGTGTCAATCTTCCGACTTTGTTATTGAGTGTTGTGGTAGGCATTCCCACCTTTACCTTCCCGTATAAACTTTAGAATCTGTTGGCATCCACAAAAATAACTTGCTGGGATTCTGACTGGGACTGCATGAAACCTCTAGAGAGAATTAGGAAGAACTGACACCTTGATAATAGTGAGTCCTCCCATCCATAAACACAGACTGCCTCCGCATTTATACTGAGTCCTCCTATCCATGGACATAGAATGCCTCTGCATTTATACTGAGTCCTCCTATCCATGAACATAGAATGCCTCTGCATTTATTTACACCTTTGATTTCTTTCATCAAGGTCTTGTGATTTCTTCACACATACCCTATACAGGTCTGTGTGTCTAAGGCATCTTTTGTTGCTAATGTAAATGGTACTGTGTTTTGATTTCAAATTCCCTCTGCTCATTGCTGGTATGCAGGAAAGCAGCTGACAGGTGTGTATTACCCATGCATCCTGCAACCCTGTTCTCACCATGCATTATTCTACAAGTTCTTTTGTTCTCGGAATTTTCTACATAGACAATCATGTCATCTGCAAATAAAGACAGTTTTATTTCTTCCTTCCTTTATTCCCTCTTCTTGTCTTACTACACTAGCTAGGACTTACAGTATGACAGTGAATAGGAACAGTGAGTGGGACTCCTTGCCTCATGCCTGATCTTAGTGAGAAAGCTTCTAGTTTCTTATTTGGTTTAAAGAAGAAAATAGTTGACAAGTAATAAGAAATTAGCTTCTCTATGACAACAAAAAGAAAAATCTGCCCATTTAAATAGGACCGATCACTAGAGCCCATGTGTGTCCAGCAGCTGCACATGTCTCTGGGGAGGCCACCCTCTCTTATTAAGGACTAGTCTTAGATTTGTGGGGTTCCCAGAGACATCTTGTGGCTACCCAAGTTCTTGGCTCCACCAGAAATCAGGTGGGCACAATCTTCAGGCCTGGGGCCACCCCTGCTGCTCATCTAGGGCAAGAACACCTGAAGGAAGTCAGCTCTGCTGTTTACAGGCTGAGCCGTCCTCCTTCAACGGCCCAGAATGCTGCAAAGTGGGCCTTCTCTAGGATATACAAGTCACACCTTTTCCAGAAAAACCACAACTGAGGAAACCTTCCCAGACAGTCAATGACTGATGTTCACTAATGATGTTCATGTTCAACAAACACAAAATTCCCCCTACACTCTATAATCAGAATTTTGAACAAAACACTACCCAGAAAGGTGAGACTAACCATGAAAGGTATCAAGGAACAGCGAATGCTGCTGCCTTCAGCCCTGCAGCCACCCAGCAAGCAAGGCTGAGCAGAGCGTGTAGGTGTGGGGCCCTCAGGCCACTAAGCCCTCCTTCCTCCAACTGCACACTCATGTGAGCCAGACTTATTCCATAGACTCAGAAGAGACCACGACAGATGGACACAGATGCAGACACGAGAAGCCTCTGTCTTCTATTTCACCAGACACTGAAGAGATTTGTGGAAAATAAAAAACAATGCCATTCCTCTCACTAAATCTCATTTTGTGTTAGAAAATGCATTTTTCATAAATATATTTTGTTAACTGATAATGAATTGTTAATGAGATTATAAATATAATTGTAAATAATGTTTTAATTTTAATTTCCAAAGACAGTAAATACTGATAGATAATTGTTTCTTGTTTAAAAGGCCTAGACTAAGTGAGGGCAATGCTGCTGCAGAGGAGGGCGCAGGTGGTGGGCAACATGTGGGACTCTTGCCCCCCCCCCACACTCTCACAGCGACGCTCAGGACAATTACCCACCAGCTCTCGCCAACTCTCACGGTGACGTGTGGGACTCTTGCCCCCACCCCTCCCCCCAGCTCTCACATCGACGCTCAGGACAATTACCAACCAGCTCTTGCTGCCTCTCACAGAGCTGTGTGGGACTCCTGCCCACCACCTCTCATGGTGACATGTGCACCCACATCCCAGGCCCAAGGGAAAAGTCCACTCATGAAGGAAGCAATGGCCTCAGCAAAGAGCCTTAAATCTGAGCCTCTGGAGGTGAGCCCCAGGATCTCTATTTTCAGGCTAGTTTCTCCATATGATTCATAAGCAGCAAGGCATGTGGGAAGCATGGCCATGATCAGGACCAGGCGGCCCAATACTCTCCAGTCCTCTAAGGGATTCACTTCTGGTTTCTCTTCCCAGACAGGGGTGGAAAGCTCCTTCAGGGCAGTGGTCACAGCCTTCCTTCCCCTGGAGCCCCTATGTCCACTCCAAGCACAACGAGGCAGATACAGGAACCCGCACTTGTCCCATGCTAACCAACACTGCCAGTCATAGCCACGTCAACGCTGTTCCTCCGATAGACTCTGTGCAACAGCATTTCTCAGCCACAGTATTAAAAAAAAGGGTCAGCATCAGAGGCCTCACGCTCTGAGAAAGTGACCTGTGATATCCAAGCTTGAAAAAGCATTGCCCGATAAGAGGCAACTTGGTGAAAGGGCACAGGCTTAGGAGACAGCCAGCCCCGAGCTCACAAGCAGACTCAAGGTTGAGGAGCTCCACAACCTGGAGGAAACCAAGACAAAGTCAGAGGCCCCTCCGCCAGCATGCAGGGTCGGTGCCAGGGCAGGGGGATACATGTGGAGTGCCTGGCTGTTTCTTTGTTCCTATTCTCTTACCCAGTTTCCTAACAGGATCCAGAGACCCTTCCAGGTCCATGGCACCACCTCGAGCTCAGGATGCTGGCAACACCAGCACCCTCCCTCAGACCAGGTCCACTCACCTGCCCAAAGCCTGCCCCTTCCAGAAGCCGCACTTCTCCACAGGCAGACCCTGAGCCAGGTGTGCTCCTCGGTGGGGGCCACCCCTATCTCCTGGCATCTCCTGGGGCTGAGCAGTGGAGGCCACCGTGGGGGCCACCAGAGACTGATTTTATGCTCTGCCAAACAAGGAAGGAAAGCATACTCAAATCACCTGATGGCACTGGAGCTGCTCTCCATACCACACACCGAGAATCGATGCATGTGTTTTCCCGGACTTGGGCATAGAAAGGGGCCAGCAGCGGCCAGCTTCAAGGCTAAGGAAGCTCTTGGCTCAGAACTTACGAAGTTCACAGGAAGTTACCGGGAAACTCAAGAAAAGCGTTCATAAGAGGATGTTCCCAAGTCCCTTGATGATGCCCTGGGCTCAGCAGGGCTGGGAGTGAGAGAGGAGGCCTCGATGACTGGGGAGTCTCCCCAGATAGCAGCTCCTGGCAGCCCTGGCCCTGCACTAGGCTCCTGCTATGGGGTGTGGACTGCTCTCCTGGGGCTAGGCTCACACAAACCCCTTCTAAATAAGTAAGGAAACAGAAGTTCAGGGCAGCAAAAGACCTAGGGAGAACCCCAGCAAGGGCCCTTCTCCCATCTCCCTATTCCCTTCCTAAAGCAACAACCAACAACATTCAAATAGTAGTCATTTTTGTTTTATCTCCAAATGTTTGAGGAAATCTAGATTCTACTACCACCTTCTGGGAGCCAACAAAGATGTTTGCTTTCAAAGGACAGAAGTGACCCTGACACCCTCTTCTCAAATGTATACGGCTCTCCAAATGCCATTTTCTGATCTGGGGAACTGAGGCCAGAAGTATTCTGCTCTCTGATAGAAATGTCACAAATGGCAGGAACATTACTGTTCTGTTCGGCCCATGTGAGTGAGGGACCCATGCTATCTCCTTCTTCCCTTCTGTGGCTTGCACACGCCCACTCTGGTCCCAGGTACAGGCAGGCTCATGCCATGGCAGTGCCCGAAAACCTCATTCAGGAGAAAGAGAGCTTTCCTGGCAGTCCCGATTCACCTCAAAGATGCCACCTCGGGCTCCCACACAGGCCAGATCCATCACCAGAACAGGAACTTCTCTGGGAAAGGTCTCCTGACAAGCAGTTTCTGAACTGTGCTCCTCCAGCCCTGAGGCTCCACAGAGGGGGTGCCAAGTAGGAGGCAGACATGTGGGGCAACTACGTGAGGGCGACACCAATATGACAGCAGCTGCCCTTCACAGAGCATTTCTGTGCCAACGGCACAGGCCAGCCCACAATCCGAGTGCAAAGCCATGAGTCCTGGGCCCTTCCTCTGGGGCCACACCCACACTGCGCTCTCATCACCATCAGGCAGCCCACAGGATGAGACTGCTGCTACAAAGGGTTTCCTGGGGTAGAAGGAAATGCCAGCTTTTTTTTTTAACTTGCTAAAGAGGGTGAGAGGATGCAGGGGTACGTACAGGGTCCAAAGGGAAGGAGATAGGAAGGGGATGCATCTGCTGCCCCAGGGGACATGCTCCCCAGCCACCATCCTAGCTGCGACGGTGCTCAGCAGGCAGGCGGCGGGGACTGTCACCTCTGCAGGTGCACTTAGTCCAGAGCCACTCAGCCTAATGAAGTGAGGCGTCTTCAGAACCATGGCAAGGCGAGCACCAGACTAAGTGGCCTGGGGAGATAAGCACTTCAGCATGGAGAGGATGGAAAACAGATCACATTGACAGAACTGAAGGAAAGCCACATTAAGAGGTGGAGATTTGGGGCATGAATCCCCAGATTCATGCCAGACACAAACTTCCGGCCTGTTAAGATAAGTCAGCCCGAGGGGAGGCAGCAGATGGACCTCCTCCCCTCCCAACGCCACGCTGTCGTCACCTCACTCTAAGAACCCCATGCCCGGGGGCCGAGCAAGTGCTAAGAGGAAGACCAGCACTCCTCAGCCCTCCCACAGGCAGGCTGCAAGTACCCTTCCAAGAAACCTATCAGGGTAGAATTGACTCCGATACAGATGAGAAAGAAAGGTTCAGGGGTCAAGTGAGCAGGACTGGTGATGGTGGCCACAGATCCCACAGACCCCACTCCTACAAATAAAGCCGCCATTCCCTGAGCACCTGCTTGATGTCAGGAACTTCTGAAATCGCCCAATTCTCCACTCATCTTGCAAAGCAAGAGTCTTGGGCCTGATTTTCTAGATGAAAAGCAGGAGAAGCAAGGAGAACGCCTCTCAGCTTGGGTCAACATGCACTAGAGAGGCCCAAGGTCCCAGCAGGACAGGCGGGCTTCCTCTGCAGCAAACACCCCAGCATCAAGGCCAGCAGCAAGGAGGACTAGCAGGCAAGGCTGCGTCAGCCTCAGCCTCCTGCGTGGCCAGCCCACCTAGACAGGGCAAGGACTATAAGGAGGGCCCAACCCCCAGGAAGCACCCTACACCACAGCCACAGCCTTAGCCCTGGCCACCAAGGGGAGCACATGCCTGAACCCCTGAGCCAGCGATGTACTCACAGAAACCCATGGGACCACCCTCCCCGCACCCCCACTTTCTTCCCCGCCGCCAGCTCACGGGACCACCCTCCCTCCGAGCTCATGAGCTTCAGTCCAGGGCTTGCCAAGGCAGGGCAGCTGGCAGCCCGGGCTGCACACCAAGATGTCCCCACCCTCAGCAGTGAGGGTGACTCCCCCGGTCATGCCCCCAGGGCCACAGCCCTGAGCTGTGTCCCACCTCTGGTCTCAGGAGGAACCAGCTACCACCAATGACCCAGTGCCCTGAGAGTATGAAAAATACAATACTCATGCTAGGGGAAGCTGCCAGGGGCTGGGGCCAAAGGCAGACTGCTGAGAACTCCCACAGCCACAGAGGAAACCAGCCGCTGTCCTTCGGAAAGGCAGCCGGGCTTTGGGAGACCCTGCCCAGATCGCTCCAGCATGGGCCAGTGTGAGGGGCTCTGTGTGGAGATGTCAGTTGCAGCTCGGACCACACTTCCCCGACCCTCAAGGCTAAGGTTTTGTGGGCTATTTAGGCCTGAGATGACAAAAAATAATTTTATGCCTAAAAATATTAAGAAGTAAATAACAATAGAGATCAGAAAAATCTGTGCCGTAGGTTTGACTCCATCCATGACCCAGGGTGGAGTCTCTTCCCCCGCCATGGGCCTCAGTTTCCCTGTTTTTATGGTCTATTATTTGGACCCCCACAGGACTTGCCCTGCTACACTGCAGCATGGAAACCACGGGCCAGGTGGCCAGGGCTACGCTCCTGTGGCTTCCAAAGCCCTCAACTCCTCCACTGCCTCCCTCTGTGACCTGTGCTTGGCTCCAGATCAGCCCACACAGCCTCCTGACCCAGAAGGACCCCTCTCCCAGGGCCTCCCACTCTTGTCAGTCCTTGGTGGCTTTCCCTGGGCCTCCGTCAGGCCAGTGTACCAGAGGCAAAGGCTCAGCCACATTCATCAGTGCCCAAACCTAAAACAGTGACTGCAGCACCCCTCCAACAGCCCCCATCTGCCCCACACATGTACTTACACAAGACCCTCAAAGGACCCTGAAGAGTGAAGGGGGCCAGTGCCACTCTCTACCCCTCAGAATCGGACAGTGCACCAGGCTTACTGACCCTCTGAGGCTCTGGCCGCAGCCGCAGAGCCAGGAGCAATAGGCCAACCAGGGCAGAGATGCCGAGTGACTGGGGAAATAGAAGAGGAGCCGGGCATCCCTGGCTCAGCCAGTTCCAAAACGAAGAGCCTCATCCGCCTTGGACATTTCCTCCAAAAGAAGGGCCATAGGTGCGGGTGGGAGCCAGCCCCGCATCCCAGTGCAAGGCCAGGTCCCTACCAGAAGAAACCCCAAGGAGTGACCAGGCCTCCATGCCCGACCTCAGGTGGGAAGCAATGCTGACAGCAAGCGCCAGTCTCTGCATGCCAGAAAGGGTGGCTCCGTGGCCCTGTGACCCACTGGCTTCCAGAACAATCTATGAAACTGCCACAGAACTAACCACTTAGAAAGTGATTGCACTGGGGATGAAATTTTTTTCTAGTACTTAAATAAAAGGGGGAGTTTCACATTTCATCCACTTCCACATCCCTTAACAATAAAAACTTATTTAAAAATCCATGAATATGTAAATGCCATTTTAAATATGGAAATGCAAAACAGGCAGGGAAACAGTCTGGGTGTGAAATATTAACGGCAGCTCATCTTGCTGAAAGAGGCAACACAGCAGGCGGAGGCACCCGGACAGACTCCAGAGCCCAGCAGCAGCGGAGGCTGGACCCAGCCCAGCCACGGAAGAGCGTGTATTTGCCTTGAGGGCTCTGCCTGGGGAGGAAGCAGGGTCAGACACCCACCTAGAGCAGGGCTGGCCTTGCCAAAGCCTGCCTGCACCCCTACAGGGCCAGCCAGTGCCCGCCTTCAGGGAACCCTCCAAGCCAGGCAGCCACCACATGCTGGGGGGTATAGCCAGGACACTTGGCCTTGCCTGCTGATGACCCAGGCTTTCCCCTGGAGCCAGGACGGGCTGGACCCCATCTCAGGAGAGATAAGGCTTAATCTCAGGTCCAGCAGCCAGCTGCAGCCTGAAACATGATGGCGTCTCAGGTCCGCAAACCACACTGGGGGGCCACAGAGAACCCTGCATTGGCAGGATGGGCACCTGGGGTACACATCCACCAACCCCAGTCTTCACCAGCCCCGATCAGGAAAATTACTGGAGGAACAAGAAGGCACCGCATGAGGGAGGGAGGCCCCGAGACAGATGCCGCTCACTCAGGCCTCTCCATGCCATGCCCCACCCTTTCTATCTCTCCCTCTAATTGGCCACAGAATGTTCAGGCCTGGCACCCCCCTACCCCCACTGAGGAGGCCCCGTGAGGAGGTTCTAAGCTGAGCACAGAGGAGCGAGCAGCTGCACATGCCACATGCACCATCTCACGTCCAAGTCTGGGCACTGCAGGCAGGCACCACACCAACAGCCTGGGGAAGGCCCAGCCCCTCCACGTGGCCTGGCTCCCGGGGCTGGTGCCGCCAAGCCCTCTTTTCCTGCCAAAGTCCCACTCAAGAAGAGAGGGGGACTGAGAACCAAAAGGACAAGCAGAGGCCACCAGCCAGGCCAGGGTCGCCGGGGCAGCCACCACAGGCCTGCACGTGGACCACACACTGTGAGTACAGCACAGGCCTATTCCCCATCACCTCGAGCGGTGTGCTTTGGGGCACCTGACTCACTGAAGGGTCCATGTTAAAGTGTGTGGTGCCAGACCCCAGGCACAAGGATGTCCCTGACATTTCCCTGAAAAACCGCTCACTGGGTCTATCCTATAGAAGAAAAAACTGACTCAGGAGAGAGAGTTTTCCTAAGGTTCCACACTAACCAGACAGACCGGAGCAGCCTTCACCAAAGAATAAGGCAGGCACATGCGAGCATCTGCACTGAAACTACCACAAGAAAGCAGATGCCATCATGAGCCCATTCTAGAGACAGACCAGGAGCCTCAAAGGCTGTCCCCTGGTGCAGGGCTGGGTCAGGGGCCGGGCTGTCCCCTGGTGCACGGCTGGGTCAGGGGCCGGGCTGACCCCTGGTGCAGGGTTGGGTCAGGGGCCGGGCTGTCCCCTGGTGCAGGGCTGGGTCAGGGGCCGGGCTGACCCCTGGTGCAGGGCTGGGTCAGGGGCCGGGCTGTCCCCTGGTGCAGGGCTGGGTCAGGGCCCGGGCTGTCTCCTGGTGCAGGGCTGGGTTGGAGGCCAGGCTGTCCCCTGGTACAGGGCTGGGTCAGGGCCAGGCTGTCCCCTGGTGCAGGGCTGGGTCAGGGCCAGGCTGTCCCCTGGTACAGGGCTGGGTCAGGGCCAGGCTGTCCCCTGGTGCAGGGCTGGGTCAGGGGCCGGGCTGTCCCCTGGTGCAGGGCTGGGTCAGGGCTGGGCTGTCTCCTGGTGCAGGGCTGGGTTGGAGGCCAGGCTGTCCCCTGGTACAGGGCTGGGTCAGGGCCAGGCTGTCCCCTGGTGCAGGGCTGGGTCAGGGCCAGGCTGTCCCCTGGTGCAGGGCTGGGCCGGGGCCCAAGGCCTCTGTGGTGCAGGTACATTGTGTGTCCCAGGTATGGTCTGGGGCTGCAGGAGACACTCTTGGGACCAGCCCCAGATGGGATGCACAAAGGGTGGATGGGGACAGGAGCAGGACACAGATGGATCACGTGGGTTCTCTGCTGCCAGCCAGAGCACCCCTAGCTTCCTGGAGAGGGTGGCCACAGAGCCCATGATAAAGGACACAGTGCCACTCAGAGCTCCTAGCGCATGCCCCATCACAGCCCTGGAACAGACAGGCAAGGTGGGCTGCCACTGCAGAACACATGGAGACATCCCATTAGACACAGGCTGGTTCCACACCTTCTGCCAAAGCCCATTTACATCAAGTGGCGCCAAAGCTGAATGGACACGACAAGGCCTCTGCTCATGTCACTGACAACCTCAGGGGCCCCTTGTGCCGAGAGCAGGCAGTCAGGACGAGCATGAGACTTGCTGGGAACGCAAAGCTGAGGCCACGGTCAGTTCAAGGGCGGGCCAGAACCAGCCGTCCCAATGCACTCTCTCACCCACATAGATCCGTGGCAAATTCCGTCACCTCAACCTCCCAGATGCCCCCATCGCCCAACCTGACCGATCATCACCACCGGCCACACACAGGAGATATCCTGCCCCAGGAAGCCCCCTGGAAAACTTACCTCTGCCATGTCCTTAAGTCTCCCAGAAATTGTTCTTCCCAGTTACCTCAAAAAGTGACAGTAGGACACAGTGCCAGTGATGACAAGGACTAGTTAGAAATTTGCATCCCACGTCAGTAACATCCACAGGCTCCACAGAGGTGACTGCACTGAACCTCACAACCCCCCACAAGAGTCACCATCACCAGAAAGACTAGCTCACAGAGCTACTCCAGGTAGAGCCAAATGCAAACACGGAACCCAGGCACCTAGGCCAGTGGTGGCTTCTCCAGCAGGAGCCCCCTCAGGTACCAGGAGGACACAGCCCAGCCACCACAGATCTTGTGTGCCTTGCTGGTCTCTGGATAGCTCAAGTGCACCACAATTCATAGACGCTAGGTGACAAGGCCTCGTTACGTCCTTGAGAAGACAGCCTAACCGCCTGGGACCACCAGCAGGGAAGACTCATAACTAGTAAGCTGATCTTTACTCTTCGGAGGTGACAGAAAGCTGAGGCACTAAGAAGCCTAGGAAAACACTGTCTGTGACAGACAACATGGTGATGCCCACTCATCACACCCATTGACTCTCAAGTCCCTTCTGCTTGACAAGGGCACTCCTTCTCCTGACGCTGCCCAAACCCCTGATGGCAGCAGCGGATGAACCAGGCACCCGGAAGCACCACGTGGCCAAGTGCTCCAGGACATGCTAGCCTGGTAGCTTCAGGCCAAGGGCTCTTCTGCCTAGAGGCAGCAAAGAGGGATCTTCAAAACAAACTGTGGCAATCAGAACCCAGGCTAGAGCGCACTTCTGGGAAAGCCTATGCACAGAAGGAGCAGCAGGGTGGCCGGGGAAGACCACGACCCAAAGAGCTCCATCTGCATCCATGCCACTCAGGGGCTCCCCTCTGTGGACTTCTTGGCCGGCTCTATCTTAAGTCAGCATCGAGGAGGATACCTGGGGCTTCAAACAAGCAAAACAGCAACAGGCAGGATCCACGACCCAGGGTCTCTGCTAAGGCAGAGAAGAAAGGCCAAAGGCTGGGACAGCCACCACACAACATGCCCCGCGGGGACTCAGGATCTACCTGCAAACACATCCCACAGAGCTCTGGAGACCCACAAGCCTAGACTCAAGTCCTGCTTTGATGACCTCCCAGCTGTTTTACCTGGGGCTCAAGTTCCTCCCGTGCAAAATAGGGAATAATAACAGCTGCTATCCGGGAGCTTCTGTGAGGTTCAAGTGAGACACTGCGAGTGAAGCACCAGCACAACGCATAGTAAGGGCAGATGCTGGATAACACTGACTGCTCTCATCATTCCCGTCATCATTCATCATCATGATTACAGAGGAGAAACCTGAACCCTGCAGCCCTGACAGGGTCCTAACAGGCCCACTCCCGCCACCAGCCCTCTCCAAAGCATAGCCTTATTTCCGGCAAAGCAGAGAAGTGGCAAAGAGCAGGGCCTCACACAGCCCCATACATCTATGTACAAGCTTCCCAGCCCTGTTCTTCAAGAGCCCTCAGAGCATGCCAGCCTGTTCCACTCCAGATCTGAAAGATGACAGCACAGCCACGGGCTGGGCCACGAACGACTGCAGCCTCCTGTCCCTGCAGCCTCCACCCATAGCAGAGCTGGGGAAGCCAGGCAGCGGGGTGCTTGGGTCCCTAAAGGCCAAGGATACTAAGAGGGCCCAGCAAGGGCACAGAGGCTACAGGACAGCCCCAGGCACCCTATGTAAAAGGTGAGCAGAGGGCACACCAGATCCACCCAGTGATTCTGAACAGCATGCCCTGTCCTCAGCCCCACAACCAAGAGGTGCATTCTGAGATTCAAAGAGCCGAAACCAAGGCTCCAGCACAAACCAGGCCAGGCTCCCCCACACTGCCATGATACTCCTATCCCAAGGTCAAGAGGACCAGGGGCTCTGACAGGCTCTGCTCACACCAGTGACTGATGACACCCTACCTGTCCACTGCTAAAGAAAGGGAGAAACACACAGGAGGCGGGGTTTGATGGTTCTGACCCAACTGCTGGGCCGAAATGCAGGCAAGCACCCCGCCCTCCTAGAACAGCTTACTGCCAGTGCTCTGCAGGCTGCCCCTCTGCCCACCGAGAGCCCTGCCTGCCCCCAGCTCCACAACCAGCCCCAACCATTTGTCACAGCAAATGTCCCATGGATTACCCAGAGCTGCGACACCAGGCAGGTTATCAATGTCACCCCGCTTAATCCTCAAGCAGCCCCACAGATACTCTCTCTGTGTTGAGACAGAATTCCAGTGCAGCACCTGAGTAAACCCACATAAAGCTAACAAACAGGCTCCTCGAAACCCTGGAAAGCAGTAAGTCCTACTCTGAGAGTTTCAGAAGCTTCTTGCCTCTACGAACTCCAGCCCCAAGACCAGGATGCAGCACAGGTGCCACCACCGGGCTTTCAGCCTCCAGTCCTAAGAACCCACAAACATGCAAGACAGAAACTCCAGTCCAGGTTACAGCAGCACTTAGAAACTCAGTCCAGCTTACACAAGCAGCGCTTAGAACTGTGCTTCACCAGTACAAGGGTCAGAACCACAACGCAATGCTATGAATACCCCTTCTTGCTCCAGCAGATACCTCCAAGATAGGATGCCATTTACCTTCCTCAAATGAGGCACTCAATGGCTTCCTACTTGGCATCTGCTCACCGCAGGATGATCTGATTTTCTGCCCGGGTTTCATAGCAAGTTCACCTCCCTTGGTGCCTTCGCTGCCCCAGAACTCTTCTGGGTAGGAGAGCTCCGGGCTCTTCCGCAGCCTGAAACAGGCTGGAACGCTACTGCAGTAACTATGGAGAGAAAAGGATGCAAACTCCAACGAACGCATCAACAGCAGGAACTCCAAAGAGGAGACCGACTCACCCAGGACCCGCTGAGGTACCTGCTGGCTTCTGGCTTGGCAGACATGGACATGTATCACACTGGTGACAGGGACACCAAGTCACTAAGACAGCCACTGCGGGAAGGGTGCTCTGTTCCGCACATCAGTTCAGCAGAGGAGGAAAGTTACACAACGCCCAGGAAGTGCATCAAGACTGTGCTTAGGCCGTTCACAGGGGCACACTATGCCTGCAGATAGCAATATTCGTCTTCTAAAAGCCAAGCTCCTGAAAACAGGCACACAACTGACCCAGCCATCACTTTGGGAGCTTGGCCAGAGGCATCAGCACTCCAAGATGCTGCCACACGAGCCCACCCTAGTGGCACCATCACAGCAGCACTGCCCCGAAGAGGAAGCACCGGGCACTGGGCTTGCAAGAAACAGGGCAGCGGAGCTGCACCCTGAAAAGCTCCTCAGATGGCGAGAACAGCATTCACTAGCAGGGACAGATGGACACGGCCAGTTTACCTAGTACAAACCACAGAGGAGAACATGTATAGACACAAGCACGTGCCGGCTGATCCACACAGACCAGAGAAAATGCCTGGAAGCTGCCCTCATGACCCTGTGACCTCTGCTGGACCAGAGCTCTTCAAGCTACTTTCAATGAGAAACAAACAAAAGGGACTTTAAAAGGAGGCCTGCCTGGTGAAGCCCTCTTGGATCTGGGCCACCATGGCCTGACATCTTCTACCATGCTGCCTCCTTCACGCTTATCTGAGTTTCTATCTGACCACCTGTAAGAGACTTGCAGAAATGTGCTCAGCTGTTCAACCATGCAAGGCTCCCTGACCCCACCGCAGCAGGCTGTGATAAACATGGTGTCCTACCACGTAAGAGAGCAGCAGCCCAGGGCACAGGCCAGAATTCAAGCGCTGAGGCTACAGCTAGACTCATCCAGACCTCAGTGGACACTGCCAGCACCGCCTGTCCTAGGGTCTGCCTCCTTCCTGGGCCTTGGAAGTACATGAGAGGGCTGGGCACTCAGGGTCACCAGGCCTCAGAAAGCCTTGGTCGGGAAGTGTCCACCCCCCAAGCAAGCAGCACCACAGAGACCCCAGGACTGCTCAGTGCCCAGGTGAGGCTGAGGAGGCTCAGACCTCACAGCAACCCAGTCACTACCGTCAGCACTTTTTGGCTCACAGAGATAAAGAGAGGGCCAGCAAGAAGTCACACGACCAGCAAGGAGCAGACCAGCGTGCCTGAGGCCCTGTAGGCAAGACAGACCTGGAGCCCCAACCTCACGCCCAGAGGCCACCTGCACCTCTCCACTGCCCCATCCCAGGGAAGTGTCTGCAGCGTGCCTGGCGATGGGTGGCAGGGCTGTTACCAGCCCCATCTGGAGCCTGTACCTTGGCTAAAGAAGCCCCACACGTCCCACATGAAGCCAGAACCCAGAAGCCAGCACACAGTCACACACAAGAAACCAGGCAGGGACACGCCTGCGAGAACCCAGGATTTCAGGGCAGGTTCTCCCTTTGACCTCCCAGACCGGAGCAGTACTATGGCCCTCATCTCACCCCTAAGACCTCATTTCACAGAAGAGGACAGAGCACCAAGTGCTTCCATGGGGTGCCCCCCAAACCTCACCCTTCCCTAGGGCGGTGCTCCAGCACTCAGAGGGAGCCCACAGGTCCTGAGAGGCTGGCCACGGCTGGGGTTGTGAGGACCACCTGCCCACTGCAGAGGATGCTCCCTGGAGCAGAGACCTCATTCCCAAACCAATCCCCCGATGGGCTCAATCTACATCTATGACCACAGCGAAGGCAATGTGGGCAACATGCAGATGGGAACATTCCCTTCTGTGTGGCCCTGAACACAGAGACGGGGCCTGCTGCTCCTAGTCAAGGCAAATAGCTTTAGGAAGCACCTCCCTGTTTGGTGGGAGAAAAGTATAGGCAAGTTTCCTTTCTCTTAACAGTTCATTCTGTTTCATTTCCAAAGTGAAATGAAGAGGATCGCCTGGTAAAATGTTAAAGCTTTAATTTCAAATCACTTCTAATGCCTGTTTCATCTGACAGTGGCTTTGAAAGCAAAACGCAATTTTTATCATTTGAGGTTTTTAAGTAAATTGACGTGATTATGTCCAACACAACCAGATGCTTCTAAAAGCCAATTTTCAAAGTGACATCAGCCCCCAAAATAAGAAATCTCCTTCTGGATATTAATAAATTATTAAAACACTTTCCGCAGGAGGATGAGGATGAGCTTGATCATCAATGGCAAACAGGCGGGCTTCAGGCTCTCCACACAGACCCACGGCCTGGTCAGCCATGCAGTACACAGAGCTCCCCAGGCCCCGCTGCACACCCTTCCCTCTGCCCCAAGCCCATGCCACTGCCCAGCAGCCCCATGGGTTCCACCGGAGAGGCTCAGTCCCTCATGGTAACTCCATCTTCAGCAGGGGCAGGCATGAGACTCAGTTCTGGCCAAGGAGGCATAAGGGGCACATACTGGCAGTGGGGGTCCTAGGAAAGGCTTTCTTGTGCAGAAAAGATAAGAAAGAGACCTCTCCTTTCTGCCTCTGAGTGTGATACCTGAGCCTGTATGGCCCCTCACAGCCACAAGTGAAACCAGAGAAGAGCTGGGGTGTGGGATTAGAAGAAACACGTATCTGATCTTCATCCCAGGCTCCCTGAGCCCTTGGGATTTCCTGAGTGACAGGCATGTCTCTTGCTATTCAGAGTGAGCCCCTTCCAATCACACCTCTATTCACGCTGACCTGATGACTCAGGGAGGGCCCACTAGTGACAGACAAGCTGATTGCCAAGACCACATGAGGACTGGCTGGGAACATCCCAGTCCCATCACCCACGCAGGGAGAAGTCAGTGGGGCCCAGAGCCGGGGTTGTGAACACCTGAACAATGCGATGGCGGAGCGCCCGGGTTTGGAGGACCCCGGAGCACTGTGAGCGGCTGCCTGGTGATGGCGGGAGGCTCCGCACCCCTCCCTAGGCCCAGCCCTGTGTAGCTCTCCCATGTGGCTGTTCCTGAGCTGGGTTCTACACAGTGAACCAAGAATGGAAAGTCAAGCACTATCCTGCGTTCTGTAAGTCATCACAGAGAACTTAAAAAACAAGAGGAGGAGGTCGGGGTGTCCCGACTTTGTAGTTGGACAGGAGTGTGGGTAACATGAGGCGGCAATATTCATGGCGTCTCAAGTGGGGAGGGGCCTGCTTCATGGGACCAAGCCTTCAACCTGCAGGGCTGCACTGACTCTGGGTAGTTAGCATGAGAACAAGGCTGAACTGCAGATGACCAGGGGATATCAGAGCTGGAGAAAGGGTGCTGAGAAGGACCCCTCACTTTTGCTGTCAGGAGGCAAGAAACCTAACACCAGGCCCTAGATGAGGCCTGGCAGCTGCCTACATCTGCATTTCCTGCTAGCTAGGGAACAACGTGCCAGCTGCTAAAACCGCCCAGCAAGAGCTTTGTAACCTGCTGTCAAGGGCACCTGACTGTGGGAACAATTGCCACAGGCCCTCCTTGAGGGCACAAGTCCAGGCACATACGCTCCTGCCCCCAGGGACCAGGTCTCTACACGATGATGAGGTCACAGGGAGCCCACACCCTGCTGGGAATATGAGAACCCTCCCGATCCAAGGAAGGACCCCACAACAGGAGGCCGACCCCCAGACCCCATGGCAGTTTAGCACACTGTCAGAACAATGGACGGTGATGCCTCAGCGGAGGCTCATGGCACATGACAGAAATGTGGGGCAAGCCCTACCCTCAAATTCCTGCTCCCCCATCTCATCCCAGACCAGGACCAACCACACAGTGAAGCACAGCCATCCCCCAGAGAGCCAGGAGGGCACACGCTGTCAATCACCCCTAACTCTCCAAAGCAAACTCATCCTCATAAGTGCCCCGGGCAGCCAGGCCTACCTGCTGGTGATGGCGCTGTTCTTGTCCTTCAAGGCAAGCTCCCTCTGCTGCAGCTCCACCACGAATCTGGAAAGGTCATCCGGAGTCCTGCAAGATAAAGAAGGCACACTCAGTCCCAGCTGTCCCCTGGAAGTCAACCTGATTCTGCACTGGAAACAGAAGGCCAAAAGCAACCTCTGTAGCTGATGCTCTGGGACCCAGGATGTGTGAACCCTGCAGACCCGAGTTCAGGGCAGCATGCACTCACTATGACCTGGGGTCAGCCACAGCCCCCACCCCTATGCAACACTGGGAGATCACCTTAATGAGCCCTGATTTTATTTCACCTGTTGAAACAGAGACATTACCTAACAGGGTCACTCTTCAGAGGAAATGAAATCATGTTTAAAAAGCACCCACCACGCGCCTGGCACGGGGAGGTGCTCAGCAAGTTTTAGGTTCCTTTCCTCATCTCTCCTTCAGAAGACCCACATATAACAACAAGAATAAAATCAGTGATCCCTAGGTGTAGCACTTTATACTTTCCAGAATGATTCCAGATTCTCAGCGAATGCCCGAGCAACTCTGCTGTTCACTGTTTTCCACTTTCTAAATGAGGAAACTCAGACTCCAACATGAAATAGCCACTTTGAAGTTCAAAGTGCACCCCAGTAATCAGCAGCAACTGAGCTGGACCAGAGCAACATCTTCTAACTCAACACTGGGACTCAGGAGGACACACCGAGGATCTGAGCCATGCATGCAAAGTGAGGCCAGTGGTGTGTGAGCGTTCCCAGCCTCACAACCGGGGACACAAAAGCCAAGCCTCCCTGGCTAGGTTGAGCAAGTGGCATGCGAGCTCGAGCCCTGGGGTACCACCCTTGTTTTTCCCTTCACCTGTCATGGACCACACACAGGTCCACATAAAAAGCAGGTGCTGGGCAATGCTGTGAGAGCTCCACCCAGCCCCATGCTGAAAGCTGGCATCGCACCACTGAATGAGCAACAGGGACCCAGACACTGGCAAGGAGGCTACCTGCACCCCTGGAAGGAAATGTCCCCGTCACTATGTCAGCCAGGCCACCAGGGCAGCCTCAGATGGATCTCCCTTCCAGGTCCCCTCAGAGAGGCCTCCTCTGCCCACCCAAAGAACAGACCCCTTGCTGGACGTCTAGTGGGGACAGCAATGGGTGCAGAAGGAGGAGCTGGCACCAGGAGACCCCATCTGTCCTCCCACACAGGCAAACTGGGGGTTAGAAAGCAGCTCCATGGGAAAATCATTTATGACAGAAAGGTCTTCGAAAAGAAACTCAACTCTAAGAGGGCGATGAAAGATGAAGCTGGCCTTGAATGTGGTTACCATTCTCTCCAGAGTTTCCCAAAGCTTCCAACCTCGGGGAGCTAAAATTATCAGTACAAAAGAAAGGAAACCTTTCCAAGCCAAGAGATATTTTTTTTGAAACATTTGAATGAGATATTTAAGTTGTTCTGCATTAGTCAAAGGGGTCTGTAAATTTGCACTAACTCAGTGGGAAGAATTTATTTACAACAAATAAAAATCAAGGACGTATGTCCACATGTGCAATGGCACCTCCCAGCCCGTGTGCCCAGAACCAGCAGCAGGTGGGGTGATCACAGGTAGCAGGCTACAGGCGCCGCTAAACAGCCAAGACCACCCTGCCTCACACCCCTCAGGGCCCCATGTCCTCTGACCTGAAACAGCAGGAGGCCAGTGGAGGGGCATCTGCCAGACAGCACCGGGCCCCATTCTCCCAGCTGGGATGGCTGTCTCACCAGAGGGCACACTGCCTCTACCTCTCTCTGCGGGTAAGCCTCCCTGCAGCCTGCAGAGCAGAAGGCAGAGTCGGGAGCACTTGATACTGATTTAGAAACAAGCTCCTTGCCCCAAGGAACAAACCCACCCAGCAAAGCTGGGAGCTGGACCATGCTCTGCAATTCCCAGTGATGCCAAGACCGTGATAAATGCAACCATTTATCAATGAGGGCGAAATCAGGAGCGGTTCCAATAAAGTGAAAAGTGACAGTGACACAGCCCCCTTCTGATGTGCTGGGCTCCCACAGATGGTAAAGCCCAGGCCAGCCCACGCACCAGGAAGCCTCCTATGTCACCCAGGAAGGCCTCTGTCCCATGCCATTTGGGTCAACGCCTCACTCTGGCATTGAGGGCCCTGATCAGAAACCTGAGTACTCTGGAGCCCGGGGGCATCCATCTCACCAGCCCAGGGAGCAGGCTGGCTCCACATTCGCACAGACTCCGCAGGAGGCTGCTTCTGGGTGGCTCCCCTACATGCTCTTCCCTGTCTGAGGGGCATGAGTCCTGGAGCTCGTCCTGCTCTGGGCAGGAACAGAGAGTCGGCTGGCACTGGGACAGAAGGCTGGAGCCTTGGGGTGGATGGTCCCACACAGACGCCAGCCACTGGGAGCACTAACACGCACAATTGGCGACACGCTCTCAGCCTGGACACTTGTTGGCCACATCCCTAGGACCCCAGACCCTAGCTGCGGCTCTCAGTCCGCAGGTGGCCAGGCCCCTATCGTGGGGAAGACTGAAACTTCAGAGCTTGCTATTCCAGAACCCTCCAACCACAGGGATGGCCATGCCCAACACCTCCCACAGGCAGAAGGAGGGTACAGGGGCACCAGAAGGAATTCTTCCCTTCAGGGCCTCTTGCACTGAAAAACCCGCAGTCACTACTTTGGCTAAACCAAGCCTCATGAGCCCTGTCTGGTCATTCTTGCTCACGACCAGGGTTCAGCTTCCACTCAAAAGCACAAACACAGTGAGCTTGATGACAGGGTTCAAGAACTTCTCACGGCACCAGTCTACTCTACTTGCAAAGACACAGGGACGGCCAGGAAATCCTTAAAGGCAAAGGAGATGGACCCGTGGGAGAAAATCTGGGTCTCAGCCCCAGCTGTGACCCCTCCAGGCTGAACCCCCTACCTGCTCAGCTGGGCTTCCTAAGGCTCATTTCCAAAACCCAGGACACAGGCGTACTGCATTGCTATTACCTGACAACCCCTGCACAATTAACTTTATGGATGTGTGAAAGACAGGAACAATGTTTTAAGGTGTGCAAACCAAGCCCATTTTAACACTGGCGTTGGGAGGCCAGGAGAGGACAAGCACCCCTGGACATGGTATCTGGAGGTCGCCGTGGATATGAGGAGGAGAACAAGCTTCAAGTACTACCGTCAACCGACATGTTAAAAGCTGCAGAATTTTGAATGCCCTTTGTTCAGCAGTGTCAATCAAAAAGAAAATGTGCACCCCATATACAAAAAATCAACTGGAGATGGATTACAGGCTGAAACCTAAGACCCGAAACTGTAAAAATACTAAAAGAAAACAGGGAAAACACTTGAGGACAGCAGTCTAGGCAAAGATTTTACAGCTAAGACCTCAAAAACGCAGGCAACAAAAACAAAAACAGACAAATGGGCCTATATATCAAACTAAAAAGCTTCTTCACAGCTAAGAAAACAATCAACAGAGTGAAGAGACAGCCTCTTGAATGGGGGGAAATATCTGTCAACTATTCAGCCAATAAGGGACTAATATCCAAAATACAACTCAAAAGGAACTCAAATAACAACAATTAAAAACATAAATAAGCCCATGAAAAAGTAGGCAAAGGACAAGAAGAGACATCTCTCAAAAGAAAGCATGCAAATGGCCAACAGGTGTATGAAAAAATGCTCAGCATCACTAATCCTCAGGGAAAATGCAGATCAAAACCACAATGAGATACCACCTTACCCCAGCTAAAATGGCCATTAAAAAGACCAAAAAAAAAAACAGACAGATGCCGGTGAGGATGCCGAGGAAAGGGAACTCTCACGTGCTGTTGGTGGGAATGTAAACTAGTACAACCACAATGGAACATAGTATGGAGATTTCTCAAAAAGCAAAAAACAGAACGACACCATATGATCCAGCAATCCCACCACTGGGTATTTACTCAAAGGAAATCACTGTATCAAAAAGATAGCTCCACTCCCATGTTTACCACAGCAAAGACAGCAAAGATACGGAATTAACCTGCGTCCATCAACAGAGGAGTGGATAAAGAAAACGGGGATGTACACACAACGGAATGCTACTTGGTCATAAGAAAGAACAAGAGCCTGTCATCTGTAACAACGTGGCTGGAACAGGGGTCCCCATGTCAGGCACAGAAAGAAACTCTGCAGATCCTCACTCATGGGAGCTGTGGAAGTTCACCTCCTAAAAGCAGAGAGAGAATGACAGGCACCAGTGGATAGGAAGGGCTGGGCAAGTGGAAGGGCAGGTGAAGAGAGGTGAGTTAGTGGGTATAAACATACAGTTAGATTAAAGGTATAAATTCAGTTGTTCCGCAGCAGAGTAGGGTGACTAGAGTTAACAACAATGTATTGTATAATTCAAAGTAGCTAGAAGAGAACCAGAATTTTTCCCAATACATGCAAATAATAAATACTCAAAGTAATGGTTACCCCAAATACCTTGAACTTGCTCATTCCACATTCTATGGGCATAAGAAAATATCACAGGTACCCCACAAATATGTAGAATATTATGTATAAAAATAAATGGTAAATAAATAAAAGAAAATGTGTTCTCTGGGGATGAAGTGTATGAGCTTTAGTCAGTGGAAACAGAATGGGTTTAAGGCAATGGTTTCAGAGCGCTTCACATGAGAAAAAGAAAAGACGAGGTGGTTTTGGCAACATGTGGACATTTCTGAGGCCACAAGGGAGGTCCCGTCAAGAACAAGGTGGAATCCGATCAAACAGGGCAGGAGGTCACCTCCTGAACTGTAAAGGAAGCATCTGGCACCTTCTTCTCCCATTAACAGCAGTCTGTGGAGAAGGGCAGAAGCCATCATCGGGGAGTAAAGGACACACCCTTGAACCAGGCGGGGTGGGGAGGAGGAGCCCAGGAGGCTCTGGGCTTGTGGAGGAGACCACGGGAGTGGACTGCAGCTCTCAGAGTGGCTTGCACGGAGAAGCAGCCCAGGAGCCAGAGTCACTCCTCCAGTGTGGGGCTTCTGTGGCCTGCCAAGAAGCCTTGCTCCCCGAGGAGGATTGGACCTTCCAAAAGGATGAGGCTAAGAGAGGAGCAAAGGGGGGTCCTCAGCCCCGACCTGCCAGGGTCGTCCAAGAAGGCATCCTAAGGAGGCCCAAGATGGACACCATACCTGGCCAAGGAGGCATCCTGCCACCATGTTGAGATGTTTTTAATCGTGGTAAAATACACTTAATATAAAATGTACCATCTTAACCATTTTTTTTTTTGAGAGGGGGGTCTCGCTCTGTTGCCCAGGCTGGAGTGCAATGGCACAATCTCTGCTCACTGCAACCTCCGCTTCCCAGGTTTAAGCGATTCTCCTGCCTCAGCCTCCCAAGTACCTGGGATTACAGACACACACCACCATGCCCAGCTAATTTTTTTGTTGTTGTTGTATTTTTAGTAGAGATGGGGTTTCACCATGTTAACCAGGATGGCCTCCATCTCCTGACCTCGTGATCCACCCACCTCAGCCTCCCAAAGTGCTGGGATTACAGGCGTGAGCCACCATGGCCGGCCCATCTTAACCATTTTTAAGTCCCCAGTTCTGTCGTGTCAAGCATATTCACATTATTAGACAACCAGCACCACCACCCATCTCCAGAACTCTTAATTTTGCAAAACAGAAACTCTGTTTCACCAGACACTAACTCACGCAGCCCCTCTGCTCCCACCCCCGGCCCCCTCCATTCTATTCTACCTTGCGTCTCTAAGGATGCAATTATTCTAGCCATACAAGTGAAGAGTTCAGCATTTGCCTGGGACTGGCTTATTTTACTTGGTGTAATGTCCTCAAGGTTCATCCATGTTATAAGCATGTGTCAGAATCTCCCTCCTTTTGAAGAGTGAGTAATACGCCATTGTGTGGCTAGACAACATTTATCCATTCAACCGCTGGTGGACACCTGTGTTGCTTTCACCTTTTGGCTATTGTGAATAATGCTGCTACAAACGTGGTGTGCCAATGTCTGTATTTGTTCAAAACGCCGCTTTTAGTTGTCTCGGGTGTATACCCAGAAGAGGCACTGATGGAGCATTCCATTTTGGGTTTTTCTGAGAACCACCATAGACTGTTTCCCATGGTGGCTGCACCAACTTACATTCTCCATCTGTTTTTAATTTTAAAAAAAAGCTCGGCCAGGTGCAGTGGCTCACGCCTATAATCCCAGCACTTTGGGAGGCTGAGGCAGGTGGATCACTTGAGTTCAAGAGTTCAAGACCAGCCTGACCAACGTGGTGAAACCCAGTCTCTACCAAAAGTACAAAATTAGCCGAGCGTGATGGCACACGCCTGTAGTCCCTACTCAGCTGTACTCCAGCTACTCAGGAGGCTGAGGCAGGAGAATCGCTTGAACCTGGGAGGCAGAGATTGCAGCTGAGCCGAGACTGCACCACTGCACTCCAGCCTGGGCAGGAAGAGTGAAACTCCATCTCAAAAAAAAATAAAATAAAATAAATTTTTAAAAGCTCAGCAATAAAAAAAAAAAAAAAGCAAGTCCTCATAGCCATAAGATGGAGCACTGAACAACCATTAAAGCTGATGCTGGGCAAAAAGGTAGTCAGGCAATTGCTGCAGACAGCAAAAAAGCACAGGACAGAGGAAGATGTGCTCAGCTTTAGCCACGGCACTGCACACGTTTTCACAGCGTGTGTCGTCCCGAGGTCGGGCTAGTGGCACGGACCACCTGCATCAGTCATCTGCCACAACTCCAGCCTACTCCAGCCTGCCCCACCCCACCCCACTCCACCCCACTGAATCAGGACCCCTGAAAGCAGGGCTCAGAGGCTGCACACAAGTTCCCTGGTGATTCTTACAACTACTTCTGGAACTACTGATCATCTGCAGAAACAGAACGGGGAGGCTGGGCACAATGGCTCATGCCTATAAATGCTGGCACTTTGGGAGGCCGTAGCAGGCAGATTACATGAGGTCAGGAATTTGAGACCAGCCTGGACAACAGTGAAACCCTGTCTCTGCTAAAAATACAAAAAATTAGCCAAGCATGGTGGCAGGTGTCGATAATCCAGTTACTTGGAAGGCTGAGGCAGGAGAACTGCTTGACCCTGGGAGGCAGAGGTTGCAGTGAGCTGAGATCACGCAGCCATTGTACTACAGCCCGGGTGATAAGAGCAAGACTCTGTCTCCAAAAAAAAAAGAAAAAGAAATGGAGAAATGGAAAAAGAAATGGAGAAAATCTAAGCGGAAAATAACCCTACATCCTTCTAGGCAAGTTACCAATGGCAATTCTTTATGCCACCGGAATGCCACCCACCATCCATTCGACAGAGAAAACACTGCCTGCGGTTATCTGTCAATCTGAAGGACAAATATTAGGTTACAGAAATTGGTCCAAGTCTGAAAGAGGAATCCTACAAATGTCATCACAAGAATTCTGGAAACTCTTTAACACCTGAAACTGAGTGACAGCTTTGGCTACCGTGTAAGAAAAGGTTATGGACTTTTGTTAATTTGATATATACTGGAAGATCTTCAAAATAGGACTAAGTAATACAAACTTTTAAGAATACAAATAAATAACAACGTAATGGGAACATTGCTGTGAGCAGGTCTGCTCCACTCATGACTCCAAGAGTGTCATGTGATCAGGGAGTGCTAATGACAGAGAAAATCACAGTACTCAGAGAGCTCTTTCCCTTCATGTTATCATTTGAGTTCCCACCATGCGAGTCCATGCCTCACATGTGTAAGAACCAGCAAAAACTAAGAGAGACTGAGAAAAGAAAAGCAGCACAGCACACTCCCAACACGGAAGGCGCTGCCCTTCTGGGAGGAGCAGGGGAGCTGGTCCCCTGCAGTCTCTGCTCAGCATGGCACAGGCCCAGGGCCCTGGGACACAGGACAGAGGGCATCTGGAAGAGGAGGGCATACACCTCCTGAGAAACCCTGGGACTAAGGACTGGGCTTGAGCCTGTGGGGAGAGAGAGCCCGAGCTCCACGCAAGAACAGAGGAAAGTTCTTGAAGAGCTGTTGAATCATGAAGGGTTATTAAACAATTGCAGCCTTCGCCACATATCAAATCCAAGACCAGAGCCCCAACACCTCCAATTGGCAGGAAGAGTGTTTATTTTCCAGAAGCCTCCTGACCCGTGTGTGGTTAAAGCTACTCAGAGATGTTTACCAAGGGTGCTCTGGGGATTAGCTAAGTGCTCATAACCAGGAGGAGCCGTGCCAAGTATCATTACAGCCTAAGAATAACTCCCGACAGTCCATTCTGAAACCTGCACCTCGCCAACTACAAAGTGGAAGGCATTCAGAGGCCTCAGGAGCCTCAGCTCGGAGATGACAGGGCAGTGACAGTTCCAACTGCAGTCCAAGCTGTGACATCTGCTGCTGAAAACTCGGGCTTCAGCTGTGAAGCCTTTTTAATTCTAACTGCTGGGTTTTCAAGGGAAGAAAGTCTTTTTGTTCTATCTGCAGCTGAATTTTGACTCAAGCCCAGCTGCACACAGAGCAGCAGAGGGCTGTGGGGAGTCCAGCCCACTGCTTTCTTTCCGAAGCAAGAGCAGCTCCAGCCCCAGCCACTGCTATTTTGGGGCGCCTAACAGCAGATGCTGGGGCTCTTGCTGAAGCCCAAAGTGCCAGTTTCATTGAGTTTGAAAAACTGGAGATCCAGAGGACTCCAATGTGGAAAATGAATGAAACAGCAACAGCCATAAAACTAATCAGCAAACAAGACACCTCAAGCTTTCAAAGAATAGAAATCCACAGGGCCTAGGACCACAGTCCAAAACTGCTGAGGCTGGGGCTCCAGGCAGAGCCCTGCAGAAGGCAGGGAACACAACCCAAGTGGCCCAGGCTCTTTCTGCAGGGCTTGTTTTGCAAAAAGTATGCAGAAATAGGAATAAAAAACATGCGACAGCAAAACCTCAATGCTACAAACCAAAAGGACAATAGGCATTCACAACTGCAAAGTCACAAGCGCAAGAGGACATCATGTCAGCCAGATTTCTCCTGCTGATGCAACACAATTGTGTGGAAAAGTGGAGTCACCAGGCTGGGAGGGATTCATATCCCCAGGACATAGGAGAGCAGCTGGTGTTTCCCTAAAGATGGGGGACTAATGCCATGCTAAGCAGCGCCCTGCCCTGGGTCAGCTTCTGCAGGAGCCACCTGCCCAAGGCTGTACCTGCTGCTCCCAGCCTGAGGCCACTGAGCCGGAAGTCAAACTCTCTGGTCCCAAGGTCAGAGGATTCGCAAAGGGCACCAGTCCCTCTCACCAGGAGCCTGGGCCGCTCCATGACACCCTGGTCACATGGCAGATGATGCCACTCACATTCTTCCAAGGTCGCCACTTACCAAGTAGAGAGAGGGAAGGTTACTCTTACTCCATGGAAAGGGACCCAGGAATGGTGTGGTCTCAGGCCTGGCTACTCCACCATACTTCTCTCCAGTCCCATCTGCATGCCCAAAGGCCCACACAGCAGCAAACCCTCATCACGCTGTGACGTTCTCCCACAGGCAGCAACCACTTTCCTACGGGGACATGGGTCACACAGACTACATGAGCAGGACAGGGATGCAAAGGGCATCTGCTTCCCCCATTTTCCTACAGGGACATGGGTCACACAGACTGACTGGGCGGGACAGACAGGGGCATGAGAAGCGTCTGCTTCTCTACATCACTGCCTCAAAACCTGCCACGACGGGAGCCAAACTCCCACCTCAGGGCCTCTGCACAGCCCTCTTCCAGAGTGCCGCACCTATAGATGCCCACATGGCCTGCCCCCGCTTCACTTGTTTGAGTCTTTGCTGGAATGTCACCTGAGCTCTCTGCTGGGCCTGCCCCTGCCTGAGCCCTGGCTCCTGGCCACTTCTCCTGGTGCTATCCTCCTTCACAGAATGTGCCACCAGCTTATTTAGTGTCTTTCTCCCTCCACTGGAATGCAGACTCCATAAAGGCACGGGACTGTTTTTTATTTTGTTCTATTTTTTCCACTGGCCCAATAATAAGCTTTCAATAAATATCAGGTGAATGAACAAAAACATCCTATCATTCCAAAACAGTAACTATCCAACGAAATGCTACATGAGTCATTCCACTGAACTCAGACCACTGGATTAAAAATTCAGTATAACAGGTTAAATATGTTATAGTCTATCCAAACAATGGAAACTGTATAAGAGGAAAAAAATACATCTTTTCCTATATTAATATGAAAGATCACCAAAAAGGCATTGCTAAATGAAAATGCAAGAAGCGGACTGTAAGTATGCTGTGCCACCATCCGCAGAAAAGGAAAAACCTGCATGGCTGTACTGACTCATTTACGCACAAAAGAAGTCTGGCTGGGCACACCTGCAGTACCAACACTTTGGGAGACAGGTGGGTGGGTCACTTTAGACCAGGAATTTGAGACCAGCCTGGGAAACATGGTAAAACTCTACCTTTACAAAAAAATTGAAAAATTAGCCAGCCATAGTGGTGCGTGCCTGTAGTCCCAGCTCCTCAGGAGACTGAGGTGGGAGGATCACTTGAGCCTGGGAGGCCGAGGCTACAGTAAGCCATGATGGCGCACTGCACTCCAGCCTGGATGACAGAATGATACCCTGTATCCAAAAAAAAAAAAAAAAAAAATCTAAAAGGTAAACAAGAAAATAATAATAGCCTTCTGCTGGAGAAGAACAAGAACATGGCAGGGGACTTGCCACTGGATACCTGTTTTCTTTGTTTGTTTGTTTGTTTGAGCCAGAGGCTCACTCTGTCACCCAGGCTGGAGTGCAGTGACATGACCTTGGCTCACTGCAACCTCCACCTCCCTGTTTCAAGCAATTCTGCCTCAGCCTCCCGAGTAGCTGGGACTAAGGCGCCCACTACCATGCCGGGCTAGCCACTGGATACTTTTGGAATGTCTTCAGTATTTTGTACCAAGAAAATATAATAGCTGTTCAATAAGTAATTTTCAAAGCCTAGCACTGTGACCTTATACTGTAGAATCAGATACTATATGAAAATTTTATAAAAAGAAATAATTCCCACAACAAATAAATGCAGAGAAATCTAATTATAACCATCTGTATGTAACAAAACAATCCTATCATTCCTAACTGACACTCAGCTATGCATAACAATACAAATAATTTGCATTATAAATAGAGCAGCAATATATCAGTGCAAGGCTTCCTATCTAGAATCATCAAGACGGGTAACGGATCCCAGAAGTTGTCTAAGTGAGGAATCAAATGATGCGTGTATCTCAAACATTTCAACTGAAAACATAAAAACACACAATTATTTTCCAAGCTGCAAACCTTTTCCTCAAACATGAGTCCAATAATTGGAGTTTCATCATTTTTTTATTTTACTTTTTTTTTTTTTGCATAAACCACGTCCACAACCCATCACTCATGATTTTTAGCTTTGTTTCTCTAAAGTGGGTCCCTGTAATCTTCCTAGACTTTACAACTTTTCCTCGTAATCTTTCACTATTTGCTTTATTCAACAACAATTTTTTAGCAATTTTCCTTTGGGACTTTGCAAAGCATTCAGCTTTGTCTTCACAGAAACATTGCTCTACACATAATTATTTTTCATCAGCTTCCATATTTCATTAAATGATGTAATTATGATGACGCAACAGGCACAAACTGTCACATTCAGGATGGGTGGCCAGGACCTCCAGGGAGCAAGGGTGAATGAACACCACAGTGTTTACAGAACTCTGGAGTGATCACAGAATATAGGGGCTTGCTCTGGGAGTAAGGATGGGGGGCCTAATGGGATGGAACTGGGGAGGGTCAACATATTTTCAAAGAAACTTTCCTTTTTCTTAATTTGAGAATGGGTACACACACGACAAATTTATTCTTTTTTTTTTTTTTTTTTTTTTTTGAGACAGAGTCTCACTCTGTCACCCAGGCTGGAATGCAATGGCTCGATCTCGGCTCACTGCAACCACCGCCCCAGGGCTCAGGCGAATCTTCTGCCTCAGCCTCCCGAGTAGCTAGGATTACACGTGCACACCACCATGCCCAGCTAATTTTTTGTATCTTTAGTAGAGATAGGATTTCACCATGTTGGCCAGGCTGGTCTCAAACTCATGATCTTGTGATCCGCCCACCTCAGCCTTTCAAAGTGCTGAGATTACAGGCATGATCCACAGAAGCACACTTTTCTATGTATAATGCATTTTAAATTTTAAAAGCAAATGGAGAAGAGCATGCTGGCCATGAGAGTTCCCGTGCAGCAGGAATTGGCACTCTCTTAGGCAAGCCTGGGGAGCACTGGTTGCCCTGGAGGGAGCTGGCCTGGCTCCTCTCAGAGCTGCACCCTCCTCGCCATGCAAATCTCACCCAAAGCATCACCTTCATCCACACAAGAATTACTGGGAACAGAATCGTGCACATAAATAGTCATTTTCAAAAAGCAGGTTCTGCAAACCATCCAAAGCATGAAGAGGCAGCAAAGTTAACACTTTAGAGTCTGAGGTCAGACAAACACTCAATTATAAGTCCATTCATTGCTAATCTGTGACCTTGACCAACCAGTCAACCTCTCCAAACCTGAACTCCACCTCAGGAAAATGGGAATAGCCACAGCATCCATTCCAGCGAAGACTCATTGAGAACCGGATGCATGCAAACGCCTCTGTCCTCTTCTCATTGGGCTACTTGTACAATGAACTGCTGTATAAACAGAGACTATATCATTAGAAATAAACATTTCTCTATCTGCTGGCCTTGTTCCAGAGGAGACATAAGGTGATTCCAACATCCTCAAGCACTGTTACAAAAAGTGCCAACAGATGCAAAGGAATGGGAGAGGCAAGAGAACCACAAGGTACAACAGAAAGCCTACGCTCTAGAGGCAGCCAGGTTAAGGCCCAGCTGAGCCTCAGTGTTCTGGTCTCTGAAATGGACCATTCATCCTAGTTATCCTCCCGCAGAAGCTCTGCACCGAGGGCGTCTGGCAGTCAATGGAAAAACCCTGGACCCCTGTGGTGGTTCCTGGTGCCCACACTCATCGCCGGATCAGGGGCAGACAGCATGCCTATCCATTTCTAGATCACACCACATGGAGACAGCAAATGTGTTAAGTGTCAGAATCAGAGTCTAAAACCACACTGAGAAGCAGGAACGATGGGGGAGCTATAGGAAAAATAAATTTTTGGACAGTTGCACCAAAGAAACATCAATTGTAGAAACATGTGGAAGGGCACACCTGATCCATCAGCAGAATCTGTGAAGACGCCTGTGGAATCTGCATTCGGTGAACAAATTTAACTGAGTGCTTACTGTGTGCTCAGCAAGGACACTGCACAGACAAACAGAGGGAGGCTGTTGTGGCTAGAGCTGAGTGGCTTGCAGAGGTGGGCAGCTATGAAGACAAGAGTAGGCAGGCAACACGCCCCAGGCCCAGAGGAGGTGACAGTGGCATGATCCAGTAGCCAGATCCAGAGGAGAGTGGGAAGCCTGAGGCTGAGGGAAGGAGGTGTGGTCACCTGGGAGGGCCAGGAAAGGGCTCTAGGGAAAGGTGACATCTGAGCACAGATTCAATAAAATAAGAAGTGAGCAATACAGATAAGGCTGGGCACGGTGGCTCACACCTGTGATCCCAGCACTTTGGGAGGCTGAGGTGGGCAGATCACCTGAGGTCAGGAGTTCAAGACCAGGCTGACCAACATGGAGAAACCCCATCTCTACTAAAAATACAAAAATTAGCCAGCTGTGGTAGCAGACACCCGTAATCCCAGCTACTCAGGAGGCTGAGGCAAAAGAATCGCTTGAACCCAGGAGGCAGAGGTTTCGGTGAGCCAAGATAACGCCACTGCACTCCAGCATAGGCAACAAAGCAAGACTCCGTCTCAAAAAAAAGCAGAGGGCAGGGGTAGAATTTAAAGGAAGTTCTACAAGAAGCAAGGCTAAGCTACAGCTGCCAGGGGATGCAGGGATCGACTGGGAGGACCCAGGGAACTCTGGAATGATAAAAGTGTGTTATCTGGACAAGCACATGTGTTCCACTTGCCACGATTCATCCAACTACACACCTAAATCTGTACACTTCAGTGTCCAGGCTCAGGGGACGTCTGAGCCATCAGCACAAACCCACGGTCATGTGCTGGGACTTGAACCACCCCCAGGAGGCTGCTGCTGCCTGCTGTGCTCCAGCCACCGAACCACCCTCTGCAGAGTGAGAGGAACCAGCTGTTCACAGCAGGGAATCAAGATGGGGAAACATGCGATCCAGGTGACAGTGGACCCTGCGCCTACGTGTTTCACTGCAAACCAAGGTAGTGTCCACAGGATGAAATGAACAAAGCACGCATCTCAGCTCAACAGAACCAAGGGGTGGGAGAAGCGGGTGCTTTGCTAGGTGGCAGACTCTCCATCCCCAAGAGGTGCAGGGACAGACTGGCGGGCGAGGTGGCTGGAGGCACAAGGTGAGACAGAGTGCCCCTGAGGACCACAGGGGGCTCACGGTAACATGGCCACAGTTGGGTGCCCACCCCCACACTGCCCACAGCCCCACTGACAAAGGCGGGTCTATGAACGCAGTGGTCCCCAGGGTATGCCTGTGCCTGGAACTCCAGTATGATGACTTTGGGGCCACATGCTCTGTGGAGAGGAAGTCAGTCCTGGGGTCCATACTGATGAACGTCTTAGGGCTATACACATATTAAGTAACTTCAGTAAAGCCATGCATTCTCCCACATGCAAGCTTTCCATGAAAACAGGCCACCAGCAGCGAAGTCCATGCCACCATGACCGTGACATGGGCCATCCGGACCTCGCCTCCCAGGAAGGGATCCTGCTGCAACCCTTGACACAGGCCATTTTTTACTGCCAGGAACTGGCCTCCCACCTCCAAGCTAATAGGAGTCCAGCTCTCTCTCAGCTGTCCACAAGTCAGCAACTTGGCTCAACTGCTGCAAAGAAATGAATTACAAGGGTCCCCAGACACATGTAAATAAAATGAAGAAATTTCAACTTTACAGTTGCTGCCTTCAAATTCTTTCTCCCAGCTCAGGAAGGATTAAAAGGACTTCAAAGCAGCCTGGGTTCCAATTAAGCCAGTGTGACCACCCCAGGGATGCTAGAATATTCCTCTGATTAACAAGAGGCGCTGTTTGAACTGTTCAAGCTAAAAAAAGCTCTCAGAACCTTTCAAACAAATGCCATAATTTCCTCTCCCTGTTTCTTCACTCTTTAAAAAAGCTGATCTTTTGAATGCTTTAAACATTCAAAAAGAAAGCTAGATAATGGCCTCAAATGCATCTTCGGCAAGAAGCTCAGAACAGGGGCAGTGAGCAGAGAGCTTGGGATGCAACCAGACACAAGCAGGCCCTGCCTCCGGGAGGTGCAGCCCAACCGGCCTGAGTCTGTGACAGCATGTGTACACCGTCCACGTGAGACACAACAGCCGGGCCAGGAGAATGACCTGGGCAGAACCAGACCTGGGAGGGAGCTGCAGGGGCTCCTTCATCACATCAGGTGGCACCGGTGACAAGCACCTCAAACAGAAGAGCCCCAGGGAAGAACAGCCCACGGGCCTTAGAACCATCACTACACACCTGGACGGCACACTCCATTCACAAAGCACTCTTCCAGGAATGCCCCAGGCTGCTGGAGACTGACTGGAATCTGCAGAACTGGCGGAATCCCCTTTTACACAGAAGCCACTGTAGCTCACGGGGCTAGAGACCCAGGAAGCCCAGGTGAGCTCGGAACCGAAAGCAATCCCACTGTGGACAGTGGCATCCACAGATGGAAGAGTGCAGGTGAAACAGTAAGGCCAGGGCAGCGCACTTTACTGGGCAAAAAATGTGCTGCTGCAGGTAGGCGCACTAGCAGGCAGGTCAGCTAAAACCAAGTGACTGTGACTTCAAAGATGTCAGGCGTCATTCCTGACTGTTCTACTTTTAGTTATGACTTTCAGTGTTTAAGAATTAAAATTAGTCATGCATGGTGCTAGGCACCTGTAATCCAGCTACTCAGCAGGTTGAAGTGGGAGGATCACTTGAGCCTGGGAGTTTGAGGCAGCAGTGAGCTATGATCGCACCCCTGCACTCCAGCCTAGGCAACCTCATCTCTTAAAAAAATTAAAAACAACAACATTTTAGGCCAGGTATGATGGTGTATGCCTGTAATCCCAGCACTTTGGGAGGCCAAAGGCAGGAGGATCACATAGCCCAGGAGTTTGAGACCAGCCTGGGCAATATAGCAAGACTCTGCCCCTTAAAATAAAAATTCTTTTAAGTAGTAAAATAACCATTCTATAATAAATTTCACACTCCTCACCACACCTATCTAACCTACAAAGATTTCTTTGGCAAAGAGGCAGCAGATTACAGAGTAAAGAACAGTAAATTGGCCAGGCGTGGTGGCTCATGCCTTTAATTCCAGCACTTTGGGAGGCTAAGGCAGGCAGATCACTAGAGATTAGAAATTTGAGACCAGACCGGCCAGCATGGCGAAACCCTGTCTCTACTAAAACAACAAAAATTAGCCTGGCATGCTGGTACATGCCTATAGTTCCAATTAATTGGGAGGCTGATACAGGAGAATCACTTGAACCCAGGAGGCAGAGGTTGCAGTGAGCCAAGATTACACCACTGCACTCTAGCCTGGGCAACAGAGCAAGACTCTATCTTAAAAAAAAAAAGAAGAAAAAAAAATAGTGAATTGAAAATCAAGTAAATGTGGCTTCTAGAGAAACAATCAAAGGCAATGTGGGAACAAAGGCCTTGAATGAACAGAAACTCGGAAAAAGGTGCATCGTTAGAAACATGCTCTTTGAACTTCCTGAGGAATGAAGGGAAAGAAAATGCCTCAGAACTCTACAAAGGCAACAGCCATGCACCTGCAGGCCTGGGCTAAGGCCCCAGCTGGTCCCTAGCTTGCTGTGTGGCACGGGCCTTCCTGAACCCTGGCTGTCCTTAAACCGGAGGAAGGGACCGGGAGACCTCATCTTGATCTGTCATTCTCCTTCAGCAGACAAAAATCGCCTAAGAATCTCTTCCCCTGAAGATGTGGCTGGTGTAGGGGAACCAGCCACATGAAGGCACAAGGTGAGACTCCCGGGTGGAGAGTGCAGCGAGGCCAAGGTCCTGAGGCTGGAACACGGAGGAGGGCTGGGAAGGTGGAGGAAAACCGCAGCCCAGACCAGGAGGCAGACACACAGGGCGTGGGGCCCAGAGGCCACAGGGAGGACCAGGTTTTATTCTGAGTGCAACAAGGAGCCATGGATGGTGGCTGAAGCAGGAGAAAGACACAGTCAGACTCGCTGATAGGCTCTTCTGGGTGTTTTTTCTCCAGCTGAGAACGAGTTATTAAATGAGTTTTAAAAAGATATGTGTACTCTTTGTTTGTCCTTGTGCTGTTCAGAACAGGAAGAACCAGAAACAACCTGAATATTCACAGGAGGCAAACGATCCGTGACAGGACACGTGTGGGATGACCTCCTGTGTGGCTGAAAGGACATTCGAGACCTACGACGCAAACACAGGTGGCTACACATTCACCTGCAAGAGTGTACCGTTTAAAGTCCATATGTAGACAGTGAAAATCTACAAAGATAAACAGGAATCTCCTAAGAGCGGATAGGGATGCAACTGGTGGGATTACAGGGGATCGGTGGTCTCCTTTTTATGAATCTGTATTTCCCCACTTTGTAAAGAACATTACTTGTGCAATAAAATTAAGGAAAACATTCTACAGCCACCTTGCTCACTTCATCATGTCAAGGGAAAAAAAGTATTTAGGAACATAAATTATTGTTTACTTGGAAAAAAGAATCTCTGCTCCAGTCCAATAAGGCAAAGGAAAAAAGGCGTAAAGAGCTATGCACATAAGCAAAGGGGCCCTCTTGCAATGAGCTGTGGCCAGCGCTGTACGCAATTAACGGGTTAGGTGCATGGAGTTTAAAGGAGGGCGGAACAAGCAAAGGGTCAAGGTGTCAGGACTGAGCACAAAGGCACACAGGGGGCACACAGAGCAGAGGCTTGACCACAGTCTGGGTGGAGGGGTCGCAGAAGGCTTCCTGAGAGGAGACAGAATTCAGATAAACCCTAAATGGTGAACGCACCTAAGGCAGCCACACCTCCAGGAGTCATTCCCTCTGGTCGTCCCTTCCACAGAGATCGGGCTGGGCTCTGGCCACAGCTACTGCAACCATGACCAGCAGGCTTAAGGCACCTGCATGCCAGGGCTTGTCCCCATGGGCTCTGGCCGCCTCGTAAAGCAGCTCATCCCAGCCACAGAGAGACCCCCAAGGAAAGAAGGCAGCCCTGCCTGCCGGCCACTGACAAGGCAGCACACATGTGCATAAAGCCATCCTGGATGTCCCATCCCCAACTGGCACAAGGTTGGCCCCAGGCAACCTGCAGAATCCTGAAAAATTATCAAGCACTGGTCAAAGTCGCTAAGTGTTCAGGACGGAGTGGGCCATAACATGAAAGAGGAGGGTGTTTGAAAGGGTGTGTGGGAGGGCATGTGGGAGGGCTGAGAGAGCGGGAGAAAGCGCAGAACTCGTGTGGTGAGACAGTGGTGACAGAGAAACTGGAGAGCCAGGCGAGGGCAGGAGACCTCTGGTCAGCCACATCAAGACATGAGGACTTCATCGTGACATCAGCAGGGAAGACAAACAGCTTTGAGCAGGGTCTTGTGCTCACTGCTTCATCTCAGACAGATCCTTCTGAGAGCTGGAGTGAAGAACGGTTGCAAGACGCAAAAGTGAAGCCAGGGACAGTAAGGTGGCCGCTGCACGAGAAAGGGTTTCTAAGTGGCATGGCAGGAGTGGGATGGGCTGGAACTAGCAGGATCGAAGGAAGGCAAGGAGAGGAAATCACTGGAAAGGTGACACAGGCTGACAAGGGAAAGACAGGGCATCAGGGATGAGCACCAGGTGCCTGGCGTGGGTGCTGAGTGGATGGGCCTGTCTCTCCCACGGATGGGGAGCGGAGGAGCCCCAAGCTCTTGGTGGCTGGTGACAGGCAGCAATACAGGTGGGATTGGTGGTTGGGGATCAAACGCAGAACAATTTCCTTCCTTCAACAATTCAGAGATCACAGTTGGAACATAGATGATTTAGCAAGACAGGCAGAATTTAATAGTGCTTCATAAGGGCCAGATTTTCCTTGCTGCTATGCTGTTGGCGGCTGCCATTAATGAATGGGGTAGAAAAGAGAACTGGGGAGAACCTTCTGGGAATCCTAATAATCTGCTGAAGAGAAGCAACATTTCCTACAGATCGTGCCAGCAGAGTGAAGGGCACTCTCATTCTCCTCATTTTAAAGATAAAAACATGGGTGCAGTTCCACAACCTGCCTGCCTGAGGTCACACAGCCAAAGGATGCAGCAGGCCTCAACCCAGACTCTTACCCAGTAAGCTCACAGGACGGTCAACACTGTGGTGTCAGGGCCAGAGCACACACACATGCACACACGCCCTACAAAGATTCCTGAAAGTGCCTGGCAGTTTACAGAAGGGACGTATATGGATCACCTCCGCCGTACAAAGGACAGCAGAGAAGCCCAGCAGCTGGAAGGTGGAGAGGCTGCTGAAGGCATAACGGGACC
This sequence comes from Cacajao melanocephalus, assembly GCA_963573385.1. Taxonomy (NCBI): domain Eukaryota; kingdom Metazoa; phylum Chordata; class Mammalia; order Primates; family Pitheciidae; genus Cacajao; species Cacajao melanocephalus. The sequence continues at coordinate 163,134 of CAUYLG010055361.1, read as the reverse complement.
ACGCAGCCCAAGACCAGACCGGTAAAAGATGCCAGAAATCAGCTGCATTTGGAGGGTCCCTGGGATAGACGCACAAGCTTATCACCACAGGGCCTGTCTGATGGGACGAGTGCACAACAACGCAACATTGCCCTGCGTGAGTTCAGATCCTGGCCACTCACCAGCTGTGTATCCTCAGGACAGCTGCTAACCCCTCCTGCCTGCACTTCCTCACTCTAAAGATGAGTCTGACAACAGTGCCCCTACCTCAAAAGGTGGCAAGGAGGGCTAACGGAGTGAAGGTCCACGAAGTGCTTGGAGCATCACCTGGAAAGGGCCCAGTAAATGTTCTCTGTCCTCATTCCTCACCATGCAGCCTTCATTCCTCATAACCCTGTGAGACACCATGGCCGTGCCCACTTGACAGACAAGCACACGTGGCTCAGGCAGGACGTGTCTGGCCCAAGATCACACTGCTAGGAAGCTGCAGAATCCCACATGAACTCCAGACTCCAACTCTCCATCTGACTCTCACCCCTGCAGGACCCTGACTCCACACAGGGCCCAGGGCCCATCAGGAGGAAGTCATGGCAGGCCCCAAGTCTCCAGAGAACATCCACGCCTCCTCGGGACAAAGGGTTCCTCTGCGAAAAGGCACAAACACTGCATGCACCGTGTGCTTCCCAGAACAGAAAACAGGAGCGTGGCACCGCCACCAGGACGGGGCATCCCAGGTGCAGCCACTTGCCACCCTGTCCGGCTCAACTTCCTGGCAGCATCCAGCAAAGCTGTCAGTAGCCCTCGTGATGCCACCTCTGGGGACCAGCAGGACTCAGTTCCAGTGCCTGATGGGCCCTCGCACAGGTATCTGTGGGACAGAGGTGAGGGACAGAGGACCAAAGCCCTAAACAGCTGAGAACTCATGTGGTTGGTCACAATCTCATCTCAGCCCTGCTGGCTGACAGGACAAGGCTGGAGCCCTGTATGGGCTCCCATAGGCAAAGTCAGAAGTCAGAGGTGCTCAAGGCGGCTCCATCAGATGGTTCTTGGGAGCGTGCACACCACGGTCTGTGTGTGCAGAATACCCCAGACGGTGCCAGGCACCCCGCACACACCCCTCTGGCTGAGACTACAGCACCTGCCAACGTGCCACCGGCATTCCCAGTCGAATCTCCTTTCCTTCCATTTATACGTATTCCTCTCAAAGTTACGTAAACAAAATGTACACAGTCAAACTACAAGGCTTGCTATGGCAAGCAGCTGCCCTCGACCCTCCACTCTGTATCTCCTGCCCCAGTTTCCGGCCTCAGAAGCAAACACTCTAAGTTATTTGAGTCAATTATGTTGAAACGGACCTCCCTTCCTCTAGATGACAGGCTTTAATTGCCACTTTCCTATTTCTTCAGTTTGAGGCATTACCTGTGACTTCCCAGGATGAAAGAGGGGCCCATGGCTCTTTGCTCCCACCATGCTTCTGCTGCCCCACAGGCACCACCATCACCATAGCTCCAGCTGCCCCACGTCTGGCAGAGCCCACGTCTGGCAGAGCCCCACATCTGGCAGAGCCCCGTGTCTGGCTGAGCACACAACCAGGGCAGCACCACTCATGCCAAGGCCACACAAGAAAGCGTGGTGACTTCCATTTCCTTCCTACTTTATGTTTTCCCTCAAGCTAATAGAAGGAGTTTTTCACTAGCTTAGTTGTCTGTGTTGATCACTCATTCCACCCTGGGCTCTTTAAACTGTTCAAAGCTCCTCTCGAGATGTCCTGGTGCACCAGGCATCAGGTTGCCTAGCAATCTCCTCTTTGTCCGGGTACAGGCGTTGTCTCCGGATGCTGCTCCCCCCGTGACAGATACCCTGCTCCCTGCGTTCCAAACCTCCCTCGGTCATAAGTCTCTCTCTTTCTCTCTGCCTTAGTACAATGCATCCTCCAGTAGCTTTCTGAAAAAGGATTTGAAGGAAATAACTTGTTTTTGGTTTTGTTTTTGTTTTTAAGATAGGGTCTCACTCTGCCACCCAGGCTGGAGTGCAGTGGTGTGATCATAGCTCACTATGGCCTCAACCTCAGCAGTTCAGGCGATCCTCCTGCCTCACTCCTCCATACTCTGAGTATCTGGGACTACAAGCAGGCCAGCATACCCAGCTAATTTTTGTTATTGTTGTTGGAGAGATGGGGTCTCACTCTGCTACCCATAACGGTCTCCAATTCCTAGGCTCAAGTGGTCCTCCCACCTCAGCCTCTGAAAGTGCTGGGATTACAGGTAGGAAGCACCATGCCCAGCCAGGAAGACAGACTTTTTTTAAGACTTTGCAAATCCCCATTGTGCCTTTGGTCTGCTCTCTCATGTGACTGTTAGTTTCACTGGGTATAACAGAATCAAAGGTTGAAAATTACTTTCCTGCAATTCTAGACAACATTGCTTTATTCTCCACTAAATTCCAATGCTGCTGTTTAGAAACACAAAGCCATCCTGATTCCTCGTTGGATGTAACCTATTTTCATCCTTCTGAAAGCTTGTAGGGCTATGTCTTTACCCTAATATTTGGGGTCACAACAACATGCCATAGCAATGGCCTTTGATCACAGATGTTCATTCACTAGACTGGGTGGCTGGTTGGTCCTTCAGTATGGAGTGTGCTTAGGCTCTAAGAATGTACTTCTGAATTGTTTCATTATGCTGTCCTTCCTGCCATTTCTGTGCTGCACTTGTTGGATATGGCCACAGAACCCAATCCACAGATTGTATTCCATCTCTCTTATTTGATCTTTTCTTTTTTTCTTTCTGGATTTCCTTAACTTTTCTAACACTTACATTGATTTTTTTCCCCATATCTGTTCACATAGTTTTAGAATTCCCAGAACTCTTCTTGTTCACTGAAAGTTCTTCTTCCAGAGAATATTTTTCTTGTTTCACTATCTTCTCTTGTTAAAATAACTACTTTTATTTCACTGAGGATGCTTATAAGAGGTTTCTTCCCTGAAGTTTGATCCTTGCATAATTTCCATTTCCTCTAGGCTGTTTTTTTCTGTTTGGTCTATACCTTTTACATCAGAGACACCCTCAGATGTCTAGGAGGCTCTGAATGAGCGACTGTGATGGTCACCTCTAAGTTTCACAAGAAAGGGTTGTGAAGTGGTGATTTCAGTGCCTTTCTGTCCTCCCCCTCGATAATCTGAGTACCTACAGGAGGTTCTTCCATAGGACCCAATTTTGAGTGGGGACAAAAGCTGGTCATTTCGGCGGTCATGCAGAATTTGCTTACCCTGGTCCATAAGGTACCCTGTCCCAAAATGCACCAGGTACACGACCATCAGTTTTACGGCCTGCTCAGAATGCTCGCCCCGGCTGCACTGGGCTGAGCAGGGACCAGGGCCTCTGAGCAGCCAATTCACAACCCACTCTTACATCGAGTGGCCACTCTGGAAGTAAGCAGTCTCAGCTCCCAAGCATGGTAAAAACTCTGTTGCACAGATCAAGATGGCTCCTGGCTTTCCCCACTCCCAAATTAGCATTCAGTTTTCTCAAGTCAGCTAACTCCATCACCAACTCTCTGATTTAAAAAAAAAAAAAAACAAAACAAAACTCTTTCTTCACTGTAGCATTAGGTTTCAGGAAGAAAAAAGGTAGGTGCATATATTTAATCCACCATCCTCTCCATCCCCCAAAATGGTCCCAGAAAAAATCTGGCAACCTAATTTTCTATTTTGCCAGTAAGCCACATTCCTTAGGCTTGTTTAATGACTGCCCTTGCCAGTAGGAGCCCACGTGCAGCCTAACAGAGCTTAGGAATTCCCATCACAAAAAGGATGGGTCTAACCCTCCTCCTAAACCCCTGGTTCCTTCCGTCCAGGCCATACCACACAATCACCCAGAAAGTTTCATAAGCATGCAAAAGAAACCCTAAGACAGGAAATAAAGATTTTTAAAGGTGGAAAAAAATACAATGGTGAGAACTCAACCAAGTCAAAAACCAGTTACTTTAAAAGGCTAATCAAGTTGGTAGACATCTGAAGACATTAAGAGAAAAGGCACAAATAACCAAAATCAGGCAGGAAAAAAGGACTATCATTAGCCATCCTGTCGCATGGTACATTTTTAAAATTAAACACCAAGTCTAAGGATGAGTCTGAGCACCGTGGCTCACACCTATAATTCCAGCAGTTTAGGAGGCCAAGGCGAGCCGATCACTTGAGGTTGGGAGTTTGAGACCAGCCTGGCCAACATGCCAAAACCTCGTCACTACTAAAAGTACAAAAATTAGCCGGGCATAGTGGCACATGCCTGTAATCCCAGCTACTCAGGAGGCTGAAGCAGGAAAATCACTGGTACCCGGGAGGCAAAGGTTTCAGTAAGCCGAGATTGCACCACTGCACTTTAGTCTGGGTGAAGACTGAGACTCCGTCTCCAAAAAAAAAAAAAAAAAAAAGTTAAATACTGAACATTTTCCCTAAGATCAAAAATAAGAACAAGCTGTCTGCTATCACCACTGCTATATCACAATGTAATAATGTGATAAAAAAGAAACAAAAAGCATAAAGCTCAAGAAGAAGAAGTAAAACTGTCTTTATTTGCAAATAGCACTACTTTTACACAGAAGAGCCTCAGGAATCTTAAAAAAGAAACTTACTGGCACTAAGAGTAAATCCAGCAAAGTCACAGGCCACCATCAACACACTAAAACTATACTGTGTCTATACACTAGCAGCAAATATTGGAAAAGTGACATTTTTCAAAATTCTACTCAAATTATCATCAATAATACAAAATTCTTCGGATTAAATTTATCAAAAGATAGTCAAGATCTCCTTCAAAAAACATGCTAGTAATAACTGTTTGCTTGGTGAGCTGTGTGGCCAGGGTGACCAATTCAGAAGAGAGGTCCAGCCTTCTCCAGGTTAACTGTGAATAGCTAACATGTTATTAATAGGCTTATTTCGGAAATGGTGTGCTTCAGTGGAAGGCCCTGGAGATGTGTCAATGCCTTCATATCCCACAATATGTTTTAACATCAGGAGAAACAGATTAAAATGGTTATGAAATAGTCTGGTCAAGCTATTCTGGATCAGAATCCTACAAGTGCCCACTCTGATATCAGGCAGTGACAACATAGTGGTATAGCCACAATTTCAATTACCTAAAATGATTAGCCACATTACTTCTTTAATTTGAATCTAGCACTTTCTAGGCCACTGGTTCTCAAGTGGGAATGTACAGGAGATGTATTCATGAGGTTTTATGAAAATGGTCCACTCTATCTCAGACTTACCCAATGTCTTCATTTGATATGCTTTGATATATTCCAGGGATATTTTGTCTCGACATTATACATCTCAAGACTGTTGTCTTCATAAAAAGTACATTCACCCATTTCAATGCATCAGATGTTAACATCCACTGACTTCTCTGAAATAGGTTTAATCATTATCCTTAATAATATTTTGTCTAATTTTTTAATTGCCTTTTTATCTTTGTTTTGGATGCCACAGAAACAACCCAATTTCCTCATTAGTTGCATTATTCTTTTTAAAACCACATCAGACATTTGATGTTTGAAAATTATATAAAATCTCATCAGGCTTTTCACACTGAAAAATTATCAGTAACAAATTAACCACTGCCATCAAGTCTCTGTCATCTACGAACAGTTTCTGTTTGACTCTAAAAACACCTGTCTGAAAGCCTGGGATAAATCATAGGCCAGAGTTTGCATCTTCAACAAGAAGGGCAGTCTCGGTGGCTCCGGAAAAGGACTGCAGCAGACATGTGCACTCCTGAGACCTGCAGGGACAAGCTCCGGAGGCGACAGCAACATTTACACCACTTTCAAACACACTAGTAGGGTGAATCCAGACTTCATTTCAGGCGAGAAGCACATGGTTTCATGAGATTATAAACCCTAGATCTAACAGGATAAGAATTAACTACACAGAACTAAATGAATTGAAGAGGGAAGTTTTATTGAGGTTATTTGTGGATGTTGGTTTTATGTTCTATTTTCTGGATACAAAGGGAAGTGATTGCACTTTCTTCTTAAGCTATTTAACCTACAACAATTTGTTGAACTCGGCTTTGATAAAAATGAAATATTTTCAAATGATCTCCGACCCTCACTGGAATCCCAGAGTTCAGAAACTCTTACTGAGTCTCCTTAATTTTCATAGCAGTAGGTTCAATAAAAACCTTTCCTCCTTTTTAACATGATAGAATTGGACAAATCATACAACCGGTGCCTTACCCAAGTATCATACGAGAACAATGCTCATCTGATAAAGCAGGACCAACCACTCTGAAAGGTCAAGATTGCTGTGCATATGCAGCCAGCAGCAACAGAACTCTCCCATCTTCCAGAGGGCAAGGCCACTTCCTGGAAAGACAGGAACCTCAGGGTACTGAGAGGACCTCAAGAAGAGGGGAATTCACTCAAATGGACAGGCAGAAAACATAAATTAATTTGCAACCACGAAATGGAAGCGTTCTTAAAACACAGAAATGAGGCTGGGCACAGTGGTTCAAGCCTGTAATCCCAGCACTCTGGGAGACTGAAGCAGGCCTGAGATCAGGAGTTTGAGGCCAGCCTGGCCAAAAAGGCAAAACCTCGTCTCTATTAAAAATGCAAATATTAGCCAGGCGTGGTGGTGGGTGCCTATAATCCCAGCAACTCGGGAGGCTGAGGCAGGAGAATCGCTTGAACCCAGGAGACGGAGGTTGCAGTGAGCTGAGATCACACCACACTCCGGCCCGGGTGACAGAATGAGAGTCTCAAAAATTTAAAAAAAAAAAAAAAAAAGAAAGAAAGAAAGAGAAAGAAAGATCACAAAAAAAAAATTGATAAATTAGATTTCATCAAAATCAAAACTTTTTACTCATCCAAAACACGAAGATCTCAGTAAAAATGTAAGAGTAAGAGCCTGTGGAAGTTCGCTCCACCATAAAAGCAACAGAAGAGTGACTAGAATGGTCAGAATCAACTTTTTGAACTCTGAAAACTAAGCAAAGGCTTACAGCAACCCAGGAATGTTTGGTCAAGAAAATCAGGTGGCTCTCAAGAAGACTGCACTTGGTGGCAAGAGTGCACCTTGGTCCCAGTCCACACACCATACCTCCATGATGGCCCTGAAAAATAACAGTCTACATTCCCAGGACAGAGGGAGCAGAATGGGGCTGGCATCTCTCAAAATATCATTTCCAAAGAATGGTATTTGTATAAAATCATATATACAAATAACATACATAAAATCATGTCTTCTTCAAATAACTCCTCCAAAGAAGAGTTATTATTTGACCCATCTGGGCCACTTACTACCTTAAGAACCCAACTGAAAGTCCTGTCTTAGGCCTGGCGCAGTGGCTCACGCCTGTAGTCCCAGCACTTCGGCAAGAGAGCAGGTGGATGTGGGGTGGCTGGAGTTGGGGAGGATATACAGTCTTGCAGGCTGTTTAAAGATTTCTCATTTAAAGTGGAGTATGAGCCGGGCATGGTGGCTCATGCCTGTAAACCCAGCACTTTGGGAGGCCGAGGCAGGCCGATCACTGGAGACCAGGAGTTTGAGACCAGCCTGGCCAACGTGGTGAAACCCCATCTCTACTAAAATTACAAAAAATGAGCTGGGCATGGTCGTGGGCACCTGTAATCCCAGCTATCGGGAGACTGAGGCTGGAGAATCACTTGAATTGGGAGACAGAGGTCACAGTGAGCCAAGATTGTGCCACTGCATTCCAGCCTGGGCAACAAGAGCAAAACTCCGTCTCAAAAAAAAAAAAACAAAGAAAAAAGTCCTGTATTTATTTGACCTCCCCAAACCTCTCCCAGGGCAAAAACTTGGTGAGGGGATGAGTCTGTCAACCACTTCAATGTCACAAACAGCTGAAATAACGGCAGTGGCAAACAAAAGACTCACCAAAAATGCTGACACAGAAAAGCTAAGAAATGAGCTGTCCACGGGGACTGAGGTTCTAAAGCACCATGTCCATGCATCTTGCACACAGGCTTGGAAAGGCCTGTGAAGGCCCTGGGTTCTCTCTCCTGCTCACCTTGAAACTCCGAGCAAGCAGGATGTGAAGGCAAAAGGCAGAGTGGTCACCACCTGGCCCGGCGTGCACTGGAGCTCCTCATCAAGGACTCACCAGTTCCAGGTATCTCAGGAAATCTCTAATATTCATTCTGAGACTGGCCTTTGCTGAAGATAGACTCTGGCCTACAGCATGCCGATCTTCCAGACAAGCATTAGAGGCAAACAAAAAACCATCCACAGATCAGAGACCTGATGGCCATGGTTAATTTATGACTGAGAGTCTTCAAATGTGAAATGTCTAATGAGGTTTTATAATAAAAATAGTGTAACTGTCAAGGAAACTAAGCTTGTTTCTGTAGCATATGAAACAAAGTAAAAAGCCAATTAGAAAATCAGACAAAGTATCTCTGTGGATAATAACTGTTATTGTATTGTTCACTGCTACCATATAGAAATATAACTAATTTTTACATATTGATCTTGTATCCTGCAACTTTGTTGAACTTGTTTATTAGCTCCAGTAATTTGTAAATGTGTATTCTTTCCATTTGTTAATGTATAAAATCATGTCTTCTGCAAACAGAGACAGTTTTCTTCTTCCTTTCCAATCTGGATGTCTTCTATTTCCTCTCCTTGCATAAACGTCCTTGGGTAGAGCTTCCAGCACAATGCTGAAGAGAAGTGGAAAAAGCACCTATCCACTCTTCATTTTTCTTCTCTCTCTTCTTTATTCCCCATACCAGATAATCTTGATTGACCTATCTTCAGGTTTGCCAATTCTTTCTGCTGCTGCTCAAATATGTTGGTGAGCTTATCTAGTGAATTTTCATTTCAGTTGCCGTACTTTTCATCTGTAGAATTTCTATGTGGTTTTTCTTTATAATTTCTTTTTATCGATACTCTGCTTCTACTGATTGCTTTTTCCACCATGTATGAATTATACTTTTTGCTTCTTGGCATGTCTTCTGATTTTTGTGGCAACTCTGGAAATCAGATTCTCTGCCTTTCCCCAGGCTTGCTGTTGTTGCTGCTAGCTGTAGTTGTCTTTTACTTGTTTCATGACTTTTCTGAACTAATTCTCTAGTGTTTGTGTCTTTGTTCTGTGCTGCCACTGAAGTTTCCACTCAGTTTCACATTAGCCATGAGAAGTACAAATTAAAACCATATAAGATTTAAAAAAATGCTAAATATCACTAATTATCAGGGAAATACAAATCAAAACCACAATGAGATACCACCTTACTCCTGCAAGAATGGCCATAATTTAAAAATCAAAAAATAACAGATGCTGGCAAGGATGTGGTGAAAAGGGAACACTTGTACACTGTTATGAAAAGGGAACACTTTTACACTGCTCATGGGAATGTAAACTAGTACAATCACTATGGAAAACAGTATAGAGATTCCTTGAAGAACTGAAAGTAGAGCTACCATTTGATACAGCAATCCTACAGAGGAAAAGAAGTCATCCTATGAAAAAGACACTTGCATACTCATGTTCACAGCAGCATAATTTGCAACTTCAAAAATATGGAACCAACCTAAATGCCCATCAACCAATGAGTGGATGAAGAAAATGTGGTGTATTCATATGTGTGTGTATATATATACCACATAGAATACTACTCAGCCATAAAAAGGAATAAAATAATGGCATTCACAGCAACCTAGAAGGAGTTGGGAGACCATCATTCTACGTGAAGTAACACAGGAATGGAAAAACAAACATTCTATGTTCTCACTTATAAGTGGGAGCTAAGCTAGGAGGACACAAAGGTGTAAGAGTGATATAATGGACTCTGGAGACTCAGGGGCAAAGACTACACATTGGGAGCAGTGTACACTGCTCAGGTGACAGGCACACCAAAATCTCAAAAATCACCACTAAAGAACTTTTCCATGCAATCAAGCACCACATGTTCCCCAAAACCTACTGAAATAAAAAATAAAATCCTATTAAAAAATTAATTCCTACTGATATAAATAAAGATTATAAAATGTAACTGGAAATAATCGTTTTGTCCCACAATTAGGCATTGTTTAAATTATGGTATATCCACCCAATGAAAAACCATGCAGTCATTTAAATAAAAAAAATCCACAGTAAGATACTACTCCACACCCACAATGATGACCATAAGAAAAAAGACATAATAACAAGCGTGGAAAATTCAGAGAAACTGGAATGCTCATATACTGCTGATGAGAATGGAAAATGGTAGAGCTACCACGGAAAATAGTTTGGCAACTCCTAAAAAAGCTAAATAAAGAGTTACCATGTAACCCAGGGTTTCCACTCCTAAATATATACCCAAGAGAAGTGAAAAAAAGTCTCATACTAAAATTATACTTGAATGTTCGTAATAGCCAGAAAGTGAAAACAATCCACATGTCTATCAACTGATGAATGCGTTACTGAAATGAGTTCTAGCGACGCAATTGGATATTATTACTTGCCATTTGGTGGAAGGGAGCACTGATCCGTGCCACAGTGTGGACACACCTTGAGAACGTGCTGAGTGGAGGGCGCCAGCACAGAGGCCATCTATGGCGGGATTCCACTGATACGCAACATCCAGAACATGCAAACCCAGAGACAAAGAGCAGAGGAGTGGCTGCCAGGGGCTAGGGGAAAGGAGAATGGGGAATTTCTGCCAACAGGGCTTCCCTTGGGGACCATGACAATGTTCTGGAATCAGACAGTGGGTATAAGTGTGCAACCTTACAAATATACTACAAACCACCAAATTAAACACTTTAAAACAGTCAATCAGCAGGGCATGGTGGCTCATGTTTATAATCCCAGCACTATGAGAGGCCAGTGTGGGAGAACTGCTTGAGGCTACAACTCCAAGTCCAATCTGGGAAACATAGCGAGACCCTATCTCCACAAAAAAGAAAAAATTAGCCAGCTGTGTTGGCTCACACCTGTATTTCCAGCTACTCAGGAAGCTGCGGTGAAGGATCACTTGAGCCCAGGAGTTAGAGGTTGCAGTGAGCTATGATCGCACCACCGTATCCTGGCCTAGGTGACAGAGTAAGACTCTACCTCAAAAAAAAAGAAAAACAAGTCAATCTTAACAGTAGCAGTCATGTATATTTTAATAATTTAAAAAATAAAAAAAATGAAAAGGCAAGCCACAGACTGGGGGAAAATGTTGACAGGACGTATACTGGATGAAAAACGTGTATCCAGAATAAAGAACTTGTAAAAATCAGTAACAGAAAGAAAACAAACCAATACAATTTTCCAAAAGACTAAGAACAGACACTTCCCAAAGAACATACACAAAGCCGTTAAGCACAAGAAGGGGCACAACATATTCACTGACTAGGGAATCAGTCACTAGGGAAATGTGAGTTAATCCAAAAGTAAGTAATGCTGCACACCCACTAGAATAAAGGATTTTTAAAAAATAAACAGCCACACCAAATACTGGTGAAAATATAATGCTAACAGAATCTCATACATTGCAGGTAGGAGCATAAAATCATATCACCACCTTGGAAGACAGTTTGGCAGTTTCTTTTCTTTTTTTTTTTTTTTTCTTTAAGATGGGGTTTCACCATGATGGCCAGGCTGGTCTTGAACTCCTGACCTCAGGTGATCCACCCACCTCTGCCTCCCAAAGTGCTAGGATTACAGGCGTGAGCCACCGCGCCTGGCCGGCAGTTTCATATAAAGTTATACATGAACTTACTAAAAGGCCCAGCAATTTTACTTCTGGGTGCTGACTTAAGAGAATGAAAACAGAGGTGCACGTGAGATGTGGATGTGAATTAACGGCAGCTATACTCCTAATAGCCAGCTACTGGGAAACAACTCGAATGTCCTCAGACAGGAAACAGAGAAACAAACAAGCAGATTCATACAAATTAAAAATGAACCATTTGGCTGGGCGCAATGGTTCACACCTGTAATCCCAGCACTTTCGGAGGCCAAGGCAGGCAGATCAACTGAGGTCAGGAGTTTGAGACCTGCCTGGCCAACATGGTGAAACCCCTGTCTCTACTAAAAATACAAAAATTAGCCAGGTGTGGTGGCATGCACCTACAAGCTACTCAGGAGGCTGAGGCAGGAGAATCATTTGAACCCAGAGGTGGAGGTTGCAGTGAGCCAAGATCACGCCATAGCACTCCAGCCTGGGCAACAAGAGTAAAACTCTGTCTCAAAAAAATACATAAATAATAAAGATAAATTAAAATGAACCACTCATCTCCCCAAAATAGGGCTGAATCTCAAAAGCACTCTGTTGTCCAAAAGCAGGGTCAAGACAAGGGTGAAAGCAAGAGAGACAGACGCTGTCGTACAAACTTTCAGGAGGTGATCTCTCTGAGAATCTCACTCTCGGGGGTGTGCAGTGCAGATCCCAGGCTCTCTCACCTTCCCCTAGTCCCAGCCTTGGGCAAAAGATGACAGCAATTTAAGAATAAACACAGTACAATTCCATTTATTTACAATTCAAGAACACACAAAACCAATTTATGGTAATAGAAATCAGAACAGCGCTTGTCTCCCGGGGGTAGGAATTGATTAAAGGGACAAGAAGGAACTTCTGGAGGTAACAGAAACTTTCTGCAGCATGACTGAGGCAGTAATTACATAGGTGGTACATTTTCAATACTCACTGAATTATATACATAAGATCTGTCCATTTCACTGTTTGTAATTATTATCTCAAAAAATATGTTAAAGGAATAGAAAGACAGTTTCTTCTTTTTTAAAAGACCACATTGAATGCCACTGTCAAAGCAAGGGAACTGAATCTGGCAACACAAACGCATTTTTCTAAGCCATGTGCATGCTTCTAGATTTCGGGGTTTTTTCTTTTTTTAATGCTTCTAGATTTCTAAACAAGTGTCATGAAAGAGAGACCATTTTAATCCCAGGAAGCTACTGTGACTGGGGATTGATGCTGGAAAAGGCAAGAATCTGACAGTCAGGATGAGGACAGAAAAAACAAAAATAACAGGCAAGAATGTATCTTCTACCTCCAGTTATAAGGAATTTCCATTGTCATCTAAGCCACCAGACTCACCCCCAACCCAAGCCTACCTGTTCATGAGGCTCTTGGGCCAGGGCGGGCAGCACTTTCAGAGCCCTTGACCCCAGTCGCTCCATTAGGGAGGGGTGCCTGAGAGGCTGAAAGCTACCAGGACAGCCAGACGCGCCTGCAGGCAGGAAGCACTGTTGTCTGAAACATCTGCCACAGAAAGCACTGTACTAAGAATACCGCAGCTTACTTTAAGTGCAAAGGGCAAAAATCTGAAACACTGACAACCAACATCAATTAACGTTATCAGAAAAATGGGCAATCTTAAGTACTGTTAATAGAAGTGTAATTCTGGAAAGTAATTTGGCAAAAATTATTAAAGTGTTAAATATTCAACCCCAAATCTTAGTATTCCCATCAATAAAAAGCATCTTTCAGACACGCTTACAAAAATACATGTTTAATGAAACGGTGTTCACTAAATCTCTGTGTGTTAATAGCAAAAAGAAAAAAAATGGAAGCAACTGTAGTGTAGGCTAATAAGGAAATGGCTAAAATATACGTATTCTATGATGGAATAACAGCTATTAAAGAGTAAACACTAGAAATTTCAAGTAAGTCAATCTAAGGGAAAATAATCCAACAATACAGACTGTATAACGCCATTTTTTATGCACATAAAATGTCCATGCACACAGAAATTACCTAAGAGGACTTACAGCAAACTGTAATGTCAGCCTGGGATAGAGCAGATTTTAAAAGCAGAGAAATACAAGCAAGTTTCCCTTTAATTCTGTACTGTTTGAGCTTTTTTTAGAGTGAGCATGGATTTTGAAGAACATGTCACAGAACCGAAGGATCACATGAAAGTCTAACTTGTGAGATTTTTCCTTCTGGCCATTTAGGACTCAGTGCCAGGACAACAGTTCTATAAGTACGATCTGCAGACGCCCTTCTGGGCAGTCTTGTAACGTCAAAACTATTTTCTTTTTTCTGCTGTTGTTTTTTGGTTTTTTTTTGGTTTTTTCTGAGACAGAGTCTTGCTCTGTCTCCCAGCCTAGAGTACAGGTGCGTGATCTTGGCTCACTACAACCTCCACCTACCAGGTTCAAGTGATTCTCCTGCCTCAGCCTCCTGAGCAGCTGGGACTGAAGGTACACACCACCACACCTGGCTAATTTTTGTATTTTTAGTAGATAAGGGGTTTTGCCATGTTGGCCAGGCTAGTCTCGAACTGCTGACCTCAGGTGATCTGCCCACTTCGGCCTCCCAAAGTGCTGGGATTACAGGTGTGAGCCACCCTGCAGGCCATCAGAATTATTTTCATAATAATACTAAGTGTCTGGGTGCAGTGAGTCACACCTGTAATCCAAGTACTTTGGTAGGCCAAGGTAGGCGGATTGCCTGAGGCCAGGAGTTCGAGACCAGCCTGAACAACATGGTGAAAACCCGTCTCTACCAAAAAATACAAAAATTAGCCAGGCATGGTGGTACATGCCTCTGGTCCCAGCTACTGGGGAGGCTGAGGTGAGGGAATCACTTGGACCCAGAAGGCTGTGGTCAAAAAAAAAGTAATAATAATAAGCTATCATTTGCCTTTTTTCTTTTAACTACGATGACACTTGAACTGAAGATACAAAAGCAATGATAGGTAAAACATGTCAGGGAAACAAACCAGGGGCACATGGGGCCTTGCTATGTTGCCCAAGCTAGACTACAGTGGCTACCAACAGGCACAATCACAGCTCCCTACAGCTACAAACTCCTGGGCCCAAGTGACCCTCCAACCTCAACTCTCCGAGCAGCTGGGACTACAGGAGTACTATGCCCAGTAAATATATTCACTTTGTTAAATCTTAACCCCTCGATAGTATCTCAACACTCTGTGTGAAGAAACAGAAAGCACATGTAAAACATTTCTGGTGCATACTAAAGTGCGATGCTTGGTCTTCTGTGTTTGAGTTGTGAACTGAACTAGCCACATTTTATGTAAAATATTTTACTTAAAAAATAACTGACAAACAAACAACAGTTACTCAGGCTTAAGCATCTGTAGACATTTTCTCAAAAATGAATTAAATAAATGTTATCATTTGAAAGACTACAACCAAGAGTCTTTGTTGACAATAATAAAACTCAAGCTGTCAAACACATATCCAAATTCTTAAAAATTTGTATCTGCCACCACAAGCTTGACGGATTCCTAATATTTAAAGATTTTTCAATAACTTGTGGTGATTAGCTCATGTTTTTTTAATAAGGAATAATAAAAGACCTACATAATTCAGTGAGTCGACATTTTCAAATGAGTAATGTACGATGTTACATAACCCTGCTTGGATAAAAGTCTATTCAAAGTGCAATACAGACCAATGAATTTTAGTACAACAGTTTGAAAAGATTAGGGTACACCACAGCTACCCTTTCAGAAACCACTACATGTGGAAAACTTGCTGTTACGACGTCAACACCACCCAAAGACATCTTGACATTCAATGCAATCCCTATCAAGACCTTACTAAACATTTTGCAGAAATAGGAAAATCTATCCTAAAATTCACATGGAATTTCAAGGGACCCCAAGGAGCCAAAGCACTCTTGAAAAGGAAGAACAAAGTTGAACGAGTCACATTTTCTTTTTTTTTTTTTTTTCTTTGAGACGGAGTTTTGCTCTTGTTGCCCAGGCTGAAGTGTAATGGTGCAATCTCAGCTCACTGCAACCTCTGCTTCCCAGGTTCAAGCAATTCACTCGTCTCAGTCTGCCGACTAGTTGGGATTACAGGCGCACACCACCATACGGGCTAATTTTTGTATTTTTACTAGAAACGGGGTTTCACCATATTGGTCAGGCTGATCTCAAACTCCTGAGCTCAGGTGATCCACCCGCCTTGGCCTCCCAAAGTGCTGGGATTATAGGCGTGAGACACTGCACCCAGTCTAAGAGTCACATTTTCTTAAGTCAAAACTTACTGCAAAGCCACAGTAATCAAAACAGCGTGGTGCTGATATAATGGCAGGCATATGGACCCATGAAATACAGTAGAGATCCCAGAAATAAACCCTTTCATATGTTTGAATGATATTTGACAAGGGTGCCAAAACCATTCAATGAAGAATGGACAAGCGTTTCAACACATGGTGCTGGGAAAACTGGTCTCCACACGTAAAAGAATGAAGTTGGGCCCTTAAAACATACACAAAAAATTAACCCAAAACAAATCAAAGACCTAAATATAAGACCTAAAACTATAAAACTCTTAGGAAAAAAAGGGGAGAAGGTTTATGACATTGGATTTGGCACAGATTTACTGAATATGACATCGAAGGCATAGACAATAACAAAAAAAGACAAACGAAAGCTTAGTAAATTTTAAAATGTTGTATATCAAAGGACGCTATCAACGGACTGAAAACACAACCTACAGAATGGGAGAAAATGTTTGGAAATCATATCTGTTAGAGAATAATATTCAAAACATGCAAGAGAACTCCTAAAACAACAATGAAAATAAACAATGCGATTCAACAGGCAAGGAATCTGAAAAGACATTTTTCCAAAGAATACATACAAATGGCCACTGAGCACATGAAACAATGTTCAACATCACTAATCATTAGGGAAATGCACATCAAAACCAGAACAAGATATCACCTCAAACTCATTAGGATGGCTACCACCAAAAAAAAAATCAGAATAGCAAGTGTTGATGATGATGTGGAGAAACTGGAACTCCTGTATACCGTTGATGAGAATGTTAAATGGTACAACCACTGTAGAAAACAATATGGTGGCTCCTAAAACAATTAAAAGTAGAATACCATATAATCTAACAACTCCACTTCTGGGTATAGACCCAAGAGAGCTGAAAGCAGGGTCTCTAAGAGGTATTTGCATGCTCATATTCATAGCAGCATTATTCACAGTAGCCAAACTGTGGAAGCAACCTAAATGTCCATCCACAGGTGACCGGGTAAGAAAAATGGGTCATCTATCCATACAACAGAATATCACTCAGCCTTAAGAACAAAGAAAGTTTTGGCACATGCTACAACATGGATGACCCTTCAGGACATTATGTTAACTGGAATAAGCCAGTCACAAAAGGACAAATATTTCATTATCCTACTTCTATGAGTTCCCTACTGTAGTCAAAATCATAGAGGCAGAAAGTAGAATGGTTGGTGCCAGGGCTGGCAAGAGGAGTGCAGGGAGTGAGTGTTGAATGGGTAGGCCCTGGATTTGGGAAGATAAAGTTCAGTTCTGGGGGTGGATGGTGGTGATGGTTACACAACAATATAAATGTTCTTAAAGCTACTGAACTGTACACTTGAAAACAGTTAAGACAGTAAATTGTATTGTATACATATTTGACCCAATACAACAAATCAGGGAAAAGAAAAGCATCTTCCTCAACCTGATGAACACCGAGTATCTCACAAGATGCTAAAACTAACCTCATACTTCATGAAAATCTAAATGCTTTCCCTCTAACACTGACAAGGCCAGCACAGCCATTCTCACAGATAAAACTGCACTGGACATACCAGTGAGTGCACTAAGGCAAGAAAAAACAAATAAGGCCAGGCGCAGTGGCTCACGCCTGTAATCCCAGCACTCTGGGAGGCCGAGGCAGGCAGATCACAAGGTCAGGAATTCAAGACCAGCCTGGCCAATATAGTGAAATTTCATCTCTACTAAAAAATGCAAAAATTAGCCAGTTGTGGTGAAGCGCACCTGTAGAACCAGCTACTCGGGAGGCACAGGCAGGAGAATCTCTGGAACCCAGGAGGTGGAGGTTACAGTGAGCCAAGATTGCACCACTGCACTCCAGCCTAGGTAACAGAGTAAGACTCCATCTCAAAAAAGTAATCAATAAAAATAAATGAAATAAAAAGTATGTGGGGGGAAGAAAAGAAACTGAAAGCCGAATCTAAAATTTATCTGAAAGTTAAAAATACCTAAAATAGCCAAGACAATTCTCACAAAGAAAAAAATTGGAGGGCTTACTATGTTCTTTCAAGAAGTATTAGGAAGTGACAGTAATTATGACCTTACTGTACTGGAAAAAGGACAGACATACAATCCAACAAAAGAAGACATCAAGAAACAGGCTCATGAATGTATGGTCAACAGGCATTCATCAGAGGTGCCAAAGGGGAAACAGACATTAGTATCGTGGGGCAGGAAGGCCACCCTCAACTGTTACTGCACTACAAACAAAAATTAACTCAAAATTAACAGTAAAGTTAAAGATAGAAAGTTTGCGGAAACTTGGGTTAGGCCAACACAAAAAGCACAAACCACACACACAAAAAAATTGATAAATGAGACTTAACAAAATTAAAAGCTTTTACCCTTCGAAAAACACTAAGAAAATGAAAAGGCAAGCCACATACTGGGAGAAAATATTCACCATACATCTGACAAAAGACTCTGTCATGAATCTATATACAACTCTGCCAACTCAGGAAGATGACAGTCCAGTTAAAAATGGACAGAAGACTTTGAAAAGACACTTCACAAAAGAAGATCTATGGCTGTCAGTTAAGTACATGAGTAGATGTTCAACATCATTAGTCACCAGGGAAACAGGAACGGGGATCACAGGGAATTACCGCACATGCCCACCAGAATGCTAAAGTGAAGGCGGCCAGTGAACACACTCGGGATGCAGGACCAGCAGAATTCTCACACACAGTGGCCAGAGGACAGAACTGGGCAGCCACTTTGGCTCATCAGCTTTTTCTGAAGTTAAAACATACCATATCACCCAGAGGCCCCACTCCTAGGTATCATCCCAAGAGACAGTGTAGAAAGTGAAATAGAGGTTCTCTTCAAATTCTTAGTCTATTAAGAATAGATAGTAGTCTCTTTCTCGAGGTTAATCTACTTAAAGGCCTTTGTTACCTCTGCTAGCTAAAATAAAGAAATCAGTGTATTTTGTGTTCTTGGTTCCTACATTTTAGCCTAGATATCTGCCCTGACATGCCTAGATAAGCCCGGGCAAGCCTTAGGTCATAGCTTGTTCCTCTTTTCTTATTTTTGCCACTCTCAGCATTCTGTAAGCTACTTCCTCTTTTCCTTTGTTCTCCTCTGCTCTTACCTCTTTAGGTAAGTTTTAAATTGTTAACCAATCAGGTATAACCTTAAACGTGAGGTCCAGTTCCTGCCAGTGGAATCAGGACATAGCAATAGGGCCAGATGTGTTAGATATAAATATGCCTGCTCTTTCTCTGTTCAGTGCCCTCTCGTGGTAAGACTGCTGGCAAGCAGTGCCCATTCCGCAGAAAGTAAAAGAAAGCCTTGCTGAGAAACCTTTTGTCTGAATGCTGATTCTTCCCTGCTTCATCGGAAGGCAAGCACTTATTCCTGACAGGAAAACATACATACAAAGACTTGAACACAAATGTTCACAGAAGCTTTATCTGTGAGAGCCAAAAACTGGATTAAAAATTATGGTATATCCATTCAATATAACAAGGACAACCTACTGATATAAGCAAAAAATGTGAATGAATGCTTTTCAGAAAACATTATGTGAGTGAAATAGCCAGACACAAAGGACTGCATAATGTATGATTCCATTCCCATACAATTCCAGACAAAACAAAACCATGGTGATAGCCAGACTGAAGGCAAGTGGCACTGGGAACCTGTTACCCATGCCTGCTGCTAGGAAGCCCCAACAGGCAGCACGAGTCTAGACAAAATAGCAAACAGCCTTCCTGGAACGGTGGGAATTTCTCAAAGAACAAGAACAGGGCCCTCTGGAAATCTCTTATTTCACACAATGGTTATACAGAGTTTTTTACTTTTTTAGTATCACAAATGTAATCTAAAACCAGGGCGGAGGCCAGGTATGGTGGCTTACACCCGTAATTCCAGCGTTTTGGGAAGCCAAGGCAGGCAGATCACTTGAGTTCAGGAGTTCGAGACCACCCTGGCTGACATAGTGAAACCCTGTCTCCACAAAAAATACAAAAATTAGCTGGGCATGGTGGCAAATGCCTGTAGTCCCACCTGTTCCAGAGGCTCAGCTGGGAGAATGGGTTGAGCCCAAGAAGCGGAGGCTGCAGTGAGCCATGATCATGCAGCTGCACTCCAGCCTGGGCCACACAGCAAGACTATGTCTCAAAACAATAAAAAATTAAGCCAAGCACAGTGCCTCATGCCTGTAATCCCAGCACTTTGGGAGGCCAAGGTGGGCGGATCACAAAGTCAGGAATTCAAGACCAGCCTGGCCAATACGGTAAAACCTCATCTCTACCAAAATACAAAAATGAGCCAGACGCAGAGACAGATGCCTGTAATCCCAGCTACTTGAAAGGTTGAGGCAGGAGAACTGCTTGAACCTGGTAAGCAGAGGTTGCAGTGAGCCGAGATTGTACCACTGCACCAGCCTGGGTGACAGAGCAAGACTCCATTTCGAAATAAATAAATAAATAAAATTTAAATTTAAAATTAAAATTAAATCAGGGTGGAGGCAGTATGTTAAATATAAATCTGTGTTGTAAGCTGACCGGGGAAACACACCAGCAGCTACGATCGGGTGTGCCCCTCTTCCATCCTCTGAAAGACAAGAGCTTTGAGTATCGAAAAACAATTCAGGAAAACCATCAACCACCCAAGCCAGTAGAGCAGCGAAGATGAGAATGAAAATGTGACTACACACAGGCTCCTTGGAAACTGATTCTCCATGGAATAAAGTTTTTTTTAAAAAATTCTAAGGAAGGGCGGGGAGAGAGGTGGTGTTTCTTCCCACCTCCCTCATGCTCCTAAACTAACGTCATGCCCCAAAGAAACAAGAGAAAAGGATGTCATTAATAAATTTATACCAACTTTCTTTTCAATGGTGCTGAAAAGTATATGCAAATCCATCTGTAATTAGGTTTAAAATTCCATTTCATGGGATAATCAGACTTCAAAAAACTCAATTTTAGTTTTAATCAGATTTTAACAAGGATATTAAGTCCATTTCGTTTAGAAAAGGAAAAAACTGTGAATTTAACACAAAATGTATTCAAGCTTAGCCCTGGGAGATAATTAAATAAAATTAATTTGGCAAGGGTTGTCAGTAAATGGAAGTGCTCCAAACAGTGGTTCATGTTTTTGATGGAGACAAAAGCATCTCCTCACAGTACAAACAGACATGGAGCTCAGCACTCATGGGAGAGGGGCAGAGCCTCTTCCCAGGGGAAAGGAGGCTGGAAACCCTAACCCAACCCTCCGTCAGAAGAGGGGCTCACATGCCCCCCCAGGGAACCCAAACTGAGGCTGACAGGTGCAGGCTCACAAGCCATCAGCCCAAGCCACGCCCCAGCATACTCACCTGCTCAAGCAACCGGGATGAGACGAGGGCAGCCCAGCTCCAACAGTCACCATCTCCTGAAGAGAAAGTGTCCCCGCCCAGAGGACTGTCCTTGCCCCAGAACAGCGAGGCCCTCCCACTCTTGGTTCCCAAAGCCTTTCCCCACTTCTGCACCCAGTATCGTAGTGTTGTGCTCAGTTTCAATACAGGGACCACATCTATCCTGCTTTCTGCTGCATCTCCCAGTCAGCATATGCCACGGTACGTCATAAGCCTTCAACAAATATTTGTTGAATGGAACAGACATGATCACAATATGCACTCTTGGGAACTCTCAGCTACCACAAAAAAGGTGAGGTAGAAATGAGCATTTCTCAACCCTGGGAGCAAATTTATAAGGGTTTTATCCTTAACTATTCTTAACCAAGCGGTAACATAGCCTCGAGTAACTCCAGATCCCTCCAGAAGACCTCACTGCCCAATGCCAAGAGTCCAGCCAGAGCAGGTGCTGAACTGTGACCTAGGAAACACCAATCTCATACTAGGTTCACTTCTACAACCACCCTCAAGCAAGGTCACACCCTGTCACCCAACTGTCCCAAATCTGGAAAGAAAGAAATCACCATGATACTGTGTGGGCAGAAAGCTGCATGGAAAAGAAAAGCTGTACAGAAAAGATAGCAAGGCTCTGAATAGATTATCTTTGGGTTTTATTTTTTATTTTTATTTTTTTTTGAGACAGGTTCTTGCTCTGTCACCCAGGCTGGAGTACAGTAGCATGATCTCAGCTCACTGTAGCCTTGGCCTCTTGGGCTCAAGTGATCCTCCTGACTTGACCTCTCAAATTGCTGGGACCACAGGTACACACCACCATGCCTGGCTAATTTTTCATGTTTGGTTTTTTTTTTTTTTGGTAGCGATGAGGTCTCACTCTGTTGCCCAGGCTGGTCTTGTACTCCTGAGATCAAGCAATCCGCCTACCTCTGCCTACCTCAGCTTCCCAGCATGCTGGGATTACAAGCATGAGCCACTATGCCCAGCCTTTGCCTGGATTTTTTTAAACCAAATTAAATGGCTAGCCCCATAAGCTCATGTAGGAGTTAGCAGGTATGGCCTTCAAGCCAAACCTACCCCTACCCTATCTGTCTTGAAAATAAAGTTTTACTGGAACACAGTCACATTCATTCATTTACACACTGTCTACAGCAGCTTTTGTGCTAAATATTACCGACAGTCCTGTTTCATCCTAGGTCATCTCAGTTTTAGCATGAAAGGCACCACCTCCCAAATAAAACTCCTCAGTCCCAGGAAAACCATGAGGGCTAGTAACCCTATTCTGGGCTACAAAGGCAGAGCTGAGTAATTGTGACAGAGACCTTATGGCTCCCAAAGCTACAAAGAAAATATTTACTATTAATACCCTGCCCTTTAGAGAAAAAAACTTACCAGACTCTGTCCTAAATCCATTCCAACCTATCATAGGTACTCACTGTTTAGTTACAAAAATGCAAAGAAAACCTAGCCTACTAAATAATGAAACAAGAGAAAGTACATTTTCTATTATTAAAAGTCTTTGGGCTGGGCGTGGTGGCTCATGCCTATAATCCCAGAACTTTGGGAGGCCGAGGCAGGCAGATCACCTGAGGTTAGGAGTTCGAGACCAGCCTGGCCAACATGCTGAAACTCAATCTCTACTTAAAAAAAAATAAATAAATAAATAAATATATATATATATATATATATATACACACGCACACACACAAAAAAAACTTAGCAGGGTTGGGGGGTGCACTCCTGTAGTCCCAGCTACTTGGGAAGCGGAAGCAGGAGAATCATGTGAACCTGGGAGATGGAGGTTACAGCAAGGCAAGGTTGCAGCAAGCCAAGATCGTGCCACTGGACTCCAGCCTGGGTGACAGAGCAAGACACTCTAAAAATAAAAAATAAAAAATAAAAAAAAGTCTTTGAATAACTTAGCAGCGACCCCTTCTGGAATATCTATGTCACTTCAGCTAAGCTCTAGTAAATAATAAAAATACCCAAACTAAAAGAAATGCCTGTAATAGCTGCCAATGACGCTCTTTTCAACTCAGTCTACTAAAAAAATCTACTTTTCTCATCCGAGTCAATAAAAAGTGATCTTTGATTTAAAGGAACCTAGCTGATACCTGCATTTTGTAATTGCAAACCTAATAAAAGGCAAAATACTCCTGGAACCTAACTACAGTAAATGCCTAGCAATACAGAAAAAGTAAAAACTAGAAAGAGCAAATGGGAACACCAAGAATTGTGTGTCAAAATGTCTTCTACATACACTCGAATTAAATAATTCCTATCAGCTCAAAAGCAGACAAACAGCAGTGCTCTGAAAAATTACATGGGGTGGAAGCCTGCCCCTCCCTTGCTGTGGGAGGACTGTTTGGTTCCATGAAACTGAAGAGTAGTTTGCACATTATAAAAAATTAATTGCTAATCTTCTAACTCAGCCGCCTCCACGAACAAGATAGTATTGTGTTGCAGCCTCAGAAGTTAAATGCTTCCTCTCCCAAGTAATTACTACTCTTACTCTACCTTGCAGAGAGCCTCCTCCCACTGAAAACCAAATCCCAGGACCTGCCAGGAGGTGCTTGGCTCCCAGCAAAGGCAAGCAGGTCAGCCCTCAGCAGGCTGGTAGGTCCGTCTTGCCAAAGTTCAGCTGGGAGCCATCAGGTCTGAAAGAGAAGCTATCAGCTGATGGGCTTCATGCCCACACATGTGCTGAGTTCTGCTCAGGCTAAATGGATGGCAGCTCCCAAAAGATTCCTTTCAGTGCCAGCATCAGGCTAATGAGCTCACAAAGACGCAGGATCCAGCTGCATGGCACCATGTGGCCAGCCAGATGGATGGAGGTTATTGAGGGTAGAGCCCACCATGCTCCAGGATCAGCCAAGCATTCCAACAACAAGGCCACAAATTCACTGGATTCCCTTGTGCCAGTCAGCCCCTCTCAGAACCCAGCTTAGTGCCCAGGGTTGTGAGGAAGAATAAATGAGACACTGATTATCAACAGGCTTTGTAAACTACACAGTGGCTCTATGGAGCAACCAACAGCATGAACAGTGCCATCCTGCCAGCAAAATGAAGACCCTCTTGAGAACAGGGTCTGTCTTTAAACAAACTCTAGAGGCTCTTGTAAGCCACCTGTTTCCAAACCAGAGAAAACGTATGGCCTTCATTCCCACCAGCATCATTCACATCCAACAAGGCTGTCTCCAACTAAGATGCTCTTGCAAAACGCTCCTGCATCATCTTCCAACTATCACACCTGAGGAGGCACCCCTGTTGCTTTCATTGTTTAAAGCTGTCTGTGTGTGGGCACTACGTGGGCAGACTGTGCTGTGCTCGTCACGGCATTGCCAGAGCCAGCCCAAAGCCTGGCAAACGGCAGGTCTCCAAATAAATGTTGAAATGAACAAACAAACGAGCATCTCCAAAAATCACAGTGCTACCAACAGACAATGTTGTCACAAAGGAACAGGCATTCTCCTGAAGAGGAATCAGAAAAACAGGGAAAGAGTCTGGCCTTCAACACGAACTGTCTTCAGAAGTCAGAAGGCCTCGGGCCAGGGCTCCCAGCTCAAGGGAACACCGCAGCTCAACTCCAATTCTCACTGCAACTCGACTGACTCCACTGCACCTAGCTCACGCAGCTCTCACCTGACAACAGGAAGCAGCACCCACCCTCCCCACACTTTGGGGCTGCTGAAACCTACAGCGGGTAGACAGCTCCACGGACTTCCATCAGCAGGTCCTGCCAAGGCGTCAGACCTCACCCTGTGCATTCACAGCCAGGAAAGAGGCCCCTTCACAATGGCGGATGTGTTCCTCCCTGATTAAAACCTTCTGCAGCTCCCGTGACCTGCAGGATGCAGTCCAAACTACCCTCAGGACAGATCCCTGCCAACTTGTCCAGCTTCTGCCACACCCCAGAAGCACCGTGGTTAGAACCAGCTGGAACCACACAACACTGCCCTAACATGCAGCATCTGGCCAACCCACATGCTGCCAGCACCCGCCCTACCTGGAACATGCTGCCAGCCTCAAGTGTCACCTCTTCAGAAGCCATGCTTGACTCACCAGACATATGCCCAGCCAGACCTAGGAGGACTAGAAAACAGCCCCTCACTTACAGCTGTAACCCCAACACCCAGCACCAGGCCTACACATCTAAGTACTCAAGGAGTGCTCGCCTGTGAAGAAAAGAAAGAAACCCAACGCTCGGGAGGCTTCTAGCCTCTCCTCATTCCTCCTCTCATCTCCAGCCCCCACCCACCCACTGACACCTGGTACACATGATGTGTGCTGCACAGCCACGTTCTTCCTGCACAATGGGGGCCCATGCTCTGACACAGGCACAACCAGGACTGGCAGCCTGCAGCTCTCTGAGCCAGCAGGGCACTGGTCTTCAGGCTCCTAAGCTACCAGCAAACACTGAAATACCCTCCCAACTGGGGCCAGTGGTCTGCTCCTCCCACTCGGTAACTCCCCTAGCTCCACGACTCCCCTAGGTCAGCTTATCCCCACCCCTCACTGGGCAGGCCAGCCCTAGGGCTCCTCTAGGGAGCCACACAGGCCTGAGATGGGCTGCTATCTGACATCTCCTTCTGGCTACATTACTGACACTTCAAACACACAATCCCAAAACAGACTTCACAATCCCTCCCGCCTGAGAGCCAAAACCTGTCCCAGCCCCCAGGTCCCAGCCTATGACTGACCCCATCTCCCTTCACCCACAGGGCCCATCAGCCTCTGCTTTATGAGCCAGCATGGGAACAGGCCCAGGAAGGGGCAGTCACACCCAGCACCCCCACCCATCCCAAGGCCCACAATGAGTTTGGGTTTTTTTGTGGGGGGAGGTTATCTTTACATTTTTATTTTTAAAAATAGAGACAGGGTCTCACAATGTTGCCCACGCTGCTCCTGAACTCCCAAGCTCAAGCGATCCTCCCACCTCAGGCTCCCAAAGTGCTAAGATTACAGGTGTAAGCCACAGCGCCCAGCCCAACAAGGGTTTGTGCCAGGAAGAGCCAGCAGAAGATGACCAGCCCCATGGAAAACTCCAGGCCGGTCACCTGCTCGTATCTTCCAAGAGCTCACCTTGGCTTCTGCCAGCCATTCACGCTCTCCACAGGTTGCAGACAGGTACACTCCCCGCTTTGAGCAACAAAACCGCTGCCTGAGCACCTGCCCTGCTCTAAGCCCAGGGGGAGCTGGCCACACATAACACCAGGCATGCTGGCATCACCGGAGCGTGGATCCCATGAGTGCAATCAAGGTCTACAGCACGAGGATTTCAACACAGGTGAGGGCTTCCTGGGGGTCACGAGAGCAGGACACACACTTCAGGCCCCCTCTCCAGGCTGCAAGCCAATGGACATCCATGAGACAAACACTACCTGGTATGTCCCACTCAGTTCTCCTGCCACTGAGTGACTCTCCCAGGGAGCCCCAGAGCCACATGCTCTTGGTGGCCCCGACTCCTCCAGGTGCTAAAGCAGGTGCCCACATACAATCCACAAGCACAGGCCATCAGGCTGGGCAAGGATGGGCAAGGAACCAGGCCCCTGTCCTTTGGGGCTCACAAGCTCCAAGCTACAAAATACGGTTCCAAAGCTCCAGCTACCTGGAGGACACACAGGCCACAGGAAGCCGGCGACCCTGTCCACAGAGAGAGGAGCTATGGGGCCCGACAGGCTAAGGACAGGCAGCAGGTCCCCCCTTCACAGGCCACCCAGCCTCGGGCGGGGCTATCCAGGAGAGGCTGCGCCTCCCTGCTGGAGTGCACGGGGCCTATATGACGCCAGCCTGAGAAAGATGTGTGACCCCAATTCCACCTGCACAGGAACGCCTCACAGCAGATCTCTGCCAAAATGGCATTTCCAAAGCAATGAGACTGAGCTCCAGAAAGGCCACAATGATCAACCACAGACTTCCTGCATCTTCCAGGTACATCCTCCAGGTTTCTGGTTTTGGCCTTTTGAAATTATGGCACATGGATTCAGGAATGGGATACCTAAGTGCTTTCCAAGAAAGGCGTTTGTTACTTGTGGGTCACAGATTCCATACATTCACCTTTCTAGCCCTTGCATCTCACTTGTCACAGGCTGGACTCCTAGGAGGTCCCCCGCCTGCCGCCATGAAGGTGACATGCAGCCCAGTGCGCCACCCCAACGTGCCCTGCACTCGGCAAACCACGCAATAAGAACTGCAGTGAACACTTTCTTTAAATCATTGATGGTTTTCTTAATCATCTTAGAATCACCCTGCTACACGGATGACCCTGGAGCTTCGATTCCTGAATCAGCAGTCTTCCACCCTGCATCCATGCCCCTGCAGTGCCCTGCCTGGGCAAGGGCAGGAGTGCCTCCCAGCCAGCAGGAACCAGACAAGGGCCAGGCCAGGCAGACACAGCAGGCAGCTACTGAACTGCTCAGCCAAGATTGCCAGCCTCCCGAACCCAGAGTCCTGGTCCTAGAAGATGGCTTTCTCAGCTGCAGCCCAGACTCTCCACAGTAAGGCCACAGCCCAACCTCCCACCCACCCGAGTGCTCCCCAACGCCACGCTAGCCAGCAGGGCTAGCCGCACTCCGCACAGTCCACGTCAGCTGGACCAGTCCCCATGGAGACTGAAGCCAAGGGTGCTGGCTCGCAAGCCACCTGCCATGTCACAGCCAGCACTAAACATGGTCATCACTGTGTGTCCCACAAACCTCACCAAAGCGGATGGAGAAGGGAAGGAGCTAGCAGCCCCCAGCTCCCCCTGGCTAGAGTTTGTACTATAGGGCCAGGGTCTACCAATGACCCACATGCAGCACAAGAAAAGGCAGAGACAGCATGAGAGTGTCCACTGCAGACTCCCAGATACCCAGGCCCGCTGGGCCCACGCAGGCTAGGTTGCTCCTCCTACCAGACCCTGAGTCTCACAACCGGACTCAGCCCTCTCCATGCTCTTGCTCTCTTGGCCAGACCTGCCTGTGCAGCTGGGATGCCAATTCCATCAAGTCTGTCTGGATGCCACTTGAGCTGCCAGAACAAAGGGGCCTCCCATTGTGGAATGTCGCCGAGGCCAGAGAAGGAAAGAAGGAAGAACATAAACATTCTTTTGGCTGCATCTGTCCTGGTGCCTTAGAAGGCAAGCCTGTCTCCCTTCTATAGACATCAAAGGACAGAACAAGTGGTGACCAAGAGCACTCCCTCAGCGTCCTTCCATCCCCAACTCCACACTCCCAATTCCCTGTGACGGAAAAGCCCAAGGCCAGGGGGTCTGCAGGAGGAGAGGCCGGGCCATCAGAGACCCAAGGAGGGACATAATTGACAGGCTTATGAATACAAAGTACATTTAAAAAGAGTTCCATGGATGGGCACAAGGCAGGTGGATCACAAAGTCAGGAGGTCAAGACCACCCTGACCAACATGGTGAAACCCCGTCTCTACTAAAAATACAAAAGTCAGCCAGGTGTGGTAGTGGATGCCTGTGATCCCAGCTACTCTGGAGTCTGAGGCAGGAGAATCACTTGAACCCAAAGGGGCAGAGGTTGCAGTGAGCTGAGATCACACCCCTACACTCCAGCCTGAGCAACAGAGCAAGACTCCACCTCAAAAAAAAAAAAGGCCCATGCCCCCTATCTACAAAGCTCGGAGGAAAGGGACGGGAGAGGCCCCCTGTAGTCACTGGTGACAAATCCCCAGAGTTCCAGGAAGCCACACTCATAAAGGCCTAAGGGCATGGGAGGGGTGACAGCTGGACACTCTCCATGAGGCCTAGGGTCTCAGAGCTCTTCCCATTAATGCCCTCCATCCTCCACCCCGTCCCAGGGTGCACCCTAGACAAGTAGAGGGTGAAGAGCAAGCAAGGCCTGCCTGCTGGGTGTACACCACCACCCTGCACTAACACAGCACACGGAGTGCCACCCAACTGCTCCACACCCGCCCCAGGCTGCCTGCCACTCCAAAATGCAGGATGGACACTTGTGTTCACCTGGAACCTCTTCCCTACCTCAACCACATCCTTCTCAGGACTCCCTACCAGAAATAAGTCTCATGGCAATAGCCTGGTCTTGTTCTTCACTGGGTCCCTGACACTGGGCACCCCAGGCCTGCACACAGGGGGTCTAAGGAAGGCTTGCTGGCCTGGCCCAGACCCCTGCCCCTCAGCACCTGGCCATGTAACAGAGCCCCAGGGTCCATGCACAGCTACCGGCAAAGGCCTCTGCATTCTGCCTGAGTGAGACACACACACAGTACTTCTGACCATGGGAGATCAGAGCTCTGCACCTGGTAACAGTGGAAACACTGTCAAACAAAAGCCGGGAAAGTCAGATCAGAGTCCACAGCAGCCACCCCACAGGCTGGTGCTGTCTGGCTCGTGGTACAGTGATCATCTCTCAGCACTTCTGTTGTTAACGCAAGCCCCCGCTCCCCAGCGTGGCTCTGCACAAACAGCGCTACTGCCGAGGGCTTCATGCACACAGGCCCCACCCACAGCCATTGAGCCCCCAAAGGCTGGCCCACCCCTCGCCCAGCCTCCCCTCCAACCTGTCCAGCAGAATCAGGACACCTGTTTCCAGGTGGCCACACCACTGAGAAGCCTGCAGGGGCTGGGAGGAGCAGATTCCAGGAATTCAACAGCTTGGGATCACCTGTTCCTCCCAAGAATCTGGGCCATGCAGGGTGGGTGGAGGATGGGGAGGGCGGAAAGGGTGGGTGGTGCAGGCAAGACCAGCAGCTCCTGATACAAATGACAGCTACAGCTGACCAAAGGGAGTGACCCCAGGTGATCCTGTAGAGGTCATACCTCGCAGCCCCGAAGCTGACATTGGGGAATGTAGGGTGGGGAGCTCCCTGTAACCTGCCTGAGACTCCAGCCCTCGGAAGGCCATGGCACTGCTGGGAAGTCCTTGGAGGCAGGGCAGACAGTGGTGGGTACCCCAAGGGAGGCCTTCAGCTTCTGCCTCTGGCCCTCAGCTAGTGCCTGCTGCAAGCCACCTGTCAAAATCCCCCTCCTACCAGCCCTACCACAAAGCAGCCCAGACCCTTCCTCCATCCCAGCCCAGGATACCCCTGCTCTACCTGTAAAAGTAGGGACCTGGGCACCCTGGGAGCCCCTAGCCCACAAGGAGGGGCCAGCACACAACAGGACCCCAGTAAGTACCCAAGAGTAAAAACCAACCCAGATACCACCGAGGATGCCACCACCTTCCCTAAAATAAACCCTAGAACTTATGGTATTTGTCTAAAGCCTGTCACTATCTGGGTATAGACTTTTTAAAAATCAATTTAAAAAGAGGCCTGGAAGTAGAAGACCCCTATCTACAAAGCTTGGAGAAAAGCCCCAAAAAGTGCTCTGAGACCAAGTAAGACCCACAGCGTTGCTACCTGGACACATCGCGGAGCACTCAGCTGTCTGCGCAGCCAGGCACACGCAGAGATGGAGCCCCAAGGTCTCTTCTGGGAAGCACTTCTCTAGCATCTCCCTACGAGGTTCCGACACCCACAGCACCCTCCTCAGAGTCTGACAGTCTCCAGCCTGCCCAACCCCACCTGGAATGAAGCCCAACACGGAGGGGAGAGCCTGTTGGCGCTGCTGGAAACACCCATCTGAAACTTCACAAGGGGACAGAGAAGGGCACAGGCTGCACCCAAGCCAGGGCAATCGCCAAAGCAAAGCAGCTGTCAGGAAGCTCTCTGCTGCCCTTGCTTTGGGGGTCCTGCTGGGATAGTGCAGCTCAAGTAGCCCCAGGGAGGGCCCTGTCACAGCAGCCAAGAGCGCCCGAGGCTCAGCCCATACATCGCCACCAACCATGAGGTACAGAGTCCCCCTCCCTTGGTCCTCTACTCCTCAAAGGCTCAGCAAGTGCCTACTACATGCCCAGCACAGGATGCTAAAGGGAGACCTGGGCTCTTAACTCACAAAGCTCAGGATTGAGAGGATGAGTTTACAGAAAACCAACACAACCTCAAGGCAGAAAGTGGCCAGGACTCAGCCAGAGGAGGAGCTGGGGTGGAGAGGAGAACTCACCATGCGTGGATGGAGCTGGGAACTTCGCTCATGCCCCACCTCAGCCTGCACCTCTGGACAAGGATGGAGCTGGGAATCTGGCTCATATGCCACCCCAGCCTGCTTCTCTGGAGGGAAGCACGCTCACGCTGTCCAGCTCCAGGGGCCTGGGACCTGACCTGCACACCACAGATGCACAGGCCTGAGGGGTCCTTCTCCCTCCAGACTACAGGCTCCATGAGAGCAGCTTATGGTGAACAAATGAGTGAATGAACGAACAAACCAAAAGGGGAAACACGGCCCAGACTCCAAGGCATCTGGCATGCAACATGGGAAGAAAGGGTGCACTCACACGAGCACCCAGAAGGCCAAATGCTTCTCCCCCTCCTCCTCCCATGCCCCAAAGAAAACCAAACCGGCACCTATCAAAATGGACCAACATACCTGACAGTCGCCCACCTTCCCAAGCACCACCAGGGCGTCTGGTATTGATCAACTCAACAGCCGGGTAATTATAGATCATGCGCACGGTAACTAGGATAATAAAGGTGTCCCGGCTGGTCAATTAGACCCTTCCTTAGAGGAAAATCATGCAACCCACTCACTGTCCTCCTAATTGGCCTCACACATCTGGGAAGCTGGGCCCTGATACTTGTCATCTGGCCAGTCTACAAATGTTTTTGGGAAAATGTCCAGCTCAGCACTGACAGGTGATGGGTCAGCAGTTCCAGGTGGGCACAGCTGCCAGGCCTCTGAGCCGCCACCGCCCGCCTCCCACCTCCCCAGCCCAGCCTCCTCAACCCCGCTCAGGTCTGCGCCTGCTGACAGGTACACTGCCCACCCAGCGGGATGGGAAGCAAGGCCAAATTCAGGCACAAAGGGACAGGCAAGGAGCCAAATAACAGTGGCATCTTGGCCACAAGCAAATGATCTCTTCCCTAAAGCGGGGGCTCGGCTACAGGACTTGACATCTACTTCCTTCCTATTTCATAGGGTCCCCCTCAGGAGGAGCTGCTAAATGGCATTTTTGAAAAACCAAGACACTAAAGATGCCTTCTCACTTTCCTGTGACTTCGATCTGAATCTCCCTAGAAACGTTGAAAGCACACCACCCCCATTAGCTGACGGCACTGAAGCCGTGATAGGAGCAGACAGCAGACAGGCTTTTGGGAGGGTGGTATGGCACCAGCTATGAGTCTTAAATGCACATCTCTTTTGAACTAAAAATTCTGATTTCAAGAATTTACCCAATCAGCATAGCATAGTTAATTGGGGGAAGAAGCTGGAAACACCCTAAGCGTCCATCAAGAGGGGTTGGTGGAGTCTCAGTCCGTCTACACTCCTGCTTACCTGGCAGCTCTTTAAAGTAGTTCAGCAGAACAGCCTGTGCTGGGCCGAAAAACTGTCAAATACTGAGTGAAAACAGTTGCAGAATAAAACTATGAAAGGAGTACCATTTTAAAAGATGAGGGGGGGTACATAAAGAGCTTGTACGTACATACATTTCCAAAATGATACACAAGAAACTCATCAGGCACTGCCTAGAAAAACAAACTGGGGCCGAGGACAACACGCCCTGCTGCCCACCTCCAGGGCAATCAGTTCTGTTCTGGAACAGCCCCTCAAGGAATAATGAGAACACAATGTGACAATGGCCAGGAAACTGTCACATGGGGCATCCATCGCTGAGTGGGGTCACCAGGGAGGGAAGAAAAGGACGACCACATCCCACTTTTCATTTCATTTGTTAACATTTATGTAGCTTGCTCTGCTTTTAATTAAATGTGAAACTCCCTGACCCTCTGCAGCCTGCACCTGACCTCACATGCTGCCACTCCCCACGGCACTCATGCCCACATGCCAAAGACCCAGGAGGTCCAGGCAGCTGTGGCCTTAGGCCTTCCACAAGCTCAAGGGATGGGTCCCTTCCCAAATGAAGGCTGGCTTTAAACAGCACCCCCAGGCCACTCTCCAATTCACTCCAAGTCGCCACTAAGGAATTTTCCTTCCCCTCACAGCTAATCCAAGGAGCTGACTGCTTGCTGTTGGCAGGCCAGCTTGAGTGAGGTCTGATGTGCACATGTGAACCCGTTTCACAAGAGCGTGTACACCTATGCGGCTATCACCTCCATCATGTCAAAAGGTATTTCTAGTACCCCATAAGACTCCTGCAGGCCCCCAATCTTATCCCAACATGAGACTCCAGGGATCACTGACCTGCTTTCTGTCACTGTTGCTCAGTCTTGCCTTTGTAAAGAGTTCAACTAAATGGTATCATATAGTAAGTATAAAGTCAGTAAGTCTGGCTTCCTTCACTCAGCAAGGGAGGCTCATTTATGTTTCTGAGCACAGCCGCTATCGCGCATTACACTGAGTGGCACCCCACTGTGTGGAGACGCCACAGTCCAAACCCAAACTCTTGGGTTTCTCTTGGGTTAAATACCTAGGAATGGAACTGCAGGGTCATACTGTAAGCGTGCAAAAAGCTACCAAACCATTTCCAAAGTGGCCATACCACTTCCTACTTCCAGTTTGACGGCCTGGCTGCTCTGCATCTCTGCCGGCAGTCTGGATGGTCAGTCTGCTTAATTTTAGCCATTCTAT
This sequence comes from Cacajao melanocephalus, assembly GCA_963573385.1. Taxonomy (NCBI): domain Eukaryota; kingdom Metazoa; phylum Chordata; class Mammalia; order Primates; family Pitheciidae; genus Cacajao; species Cacajao melanocephalus. The sequence goes on along the minus strand of CAUYLG010055361.1, from coordinate 129,195 downwards.
TGTGTACAGAGTGGTATGTCACTGTGGTCTTGAAACCACCTTTACCGAATTTTAAGTAATCAGAGAAATCTACATTACTGATTCCATGTTGCTTCTAACCTTACAGGCTAAATTTTTTTTTTGGTGGGGGGGGCGGGGCTTATTCTAATGCAGAGGCCAAGATAACTATGAGAGGAATTTAGTTATAGTTAAACTTCAAGGCAAGGAAAACTGACACCCCTCCTTGTTTGGAGATTAAAGCTGCATTCCTAAGACTGGCATCACCATAGGGGCCTGAACTTTGCTAGAGAACAAGGACAGTTAAACCACCACCTGCCTCCGCTTATTTAGCTTGCTCTTCTATAGTGCCTGCTGCCCAGAGTCAAGTAACCAGAGGTTATAAGATTCAGAACTTCCCTAATGGCTCCTACAGACAACATCACTATTGTGAAACCTAAAGAACTGGTCTTTGAGATCGTTTTCAGATTTAGCATTTCAGCAGCTCAAGAGATGCCACCTGGACCTGTGACACTATCTCCCAGGAACTGACTCAGCTGCATAAAGACAGTCCTGACACCCCTATGATGGCATCCCCAACCCAACCAACCAGCATTCACCACTCCCTAGGCCGCTGTCCACCAAAACACCCTCAAACCCTCGCCTCCGAATTCCCAGGGAGACAGATTTGAGATTTATCTCTTGTCCACCTCCCTTGCCTGGCTCTGTAATCATTAAAGTCTTTCTCTGCTGTCACAACTGCTGTTCACAGTGCATTAGCTTTTGTGGGCAGCAAGAAGAACTATGTTGGACGATTACAGTCTTAATTTGTATTCCCCTAATAACCAACAACGTTGACCATCTTCTCATGTCTTTATTTACCATTTGTATACCATATCTTGTAAAGTATCTGTTACAAGTAGGTCAGACGCAGTGGCTCACGCCTGTAATCCCAGCGCTTTGGGAGGCTAAGGCAGGCAGATCACCTGAGGTCAGGAATTCGAGACTAGCCTGGCCAACATGGTGAAACCCGTCTCTACTAAAATACAAAAATTAGCTGGGCGTGGTAGCACACACCTGGAATCCCAGCTACTCGGGAAGCTGAGGTGGGAGAATTGCCTGAACCCAGGAGGCAGAGGTTGCAGTGAGCCAAGACTGCGCCACTGCACTCCAGCCTGGGTAACAGAGCAAGACTCCATCTCCAAATAAATAAATAAAGTATCTGTTAAAAGTCTTCTGACCATTTTTTAAACTATGGTAACTAATTTGTGAGCATTCTTTATTATCCTGGAGCGCGTCTTTGGGCAGATGCATGTTCATATATCACAAATGTTTTCCTAGTCTATGGTCTGCCTTTTCATTTGTGTCTTTTGAGAGAAGAAGTTTTCAATTTTGACGAAGTCTAATTCATCAATTTTTTCATTTCTGGTTCATGCTCATTGCATCCTAAAACCTCTTTGCCAAACCGTAGCTTCCAGATTTTGTGACATTTACATAGGTCAATGGGTCATTGAGTTAAATCTTTTGTATAGCATGAGGCAGCCAACTGGTTTACCAAGCTTGTAAAAAGACTCTTTCTCCCACTGAACTACCTTGACACTTTTGACAACAATCAACACTGTATTCTTGAATTATTTCTGAACTTTCTACTCTGTTCTAATGATTTACATACGTCTATACTTAATACCACACTGTCTCAATTTATGTAATTTACAACGTGTCTTAAAATTGGCCAGTGTAAGCCCTATAACTTGTTCTTTTTCAAAATTGTTACAGCTATAACAATTTACAGGTGCTTTACATTCCCACAGAAATGTTAGAAACGGTCGGCCAGGTGCAGTGGCTCACACCTGTAATCCCAGCACTTTGGGAGGCCAAAAAGGGTGGATCACCTAGGTCAGGAGTTCAAGACCACCTGGCCAACATGGTGAAATCCTGTCTCTACTAAAAATACAAAAATTAGCCGGGCGTGGTAGCATGTGCCTGTAATCCCAGCTACTCAGGAGGCTGAGGCAGGAGAATCACTTGAAAACAGGAGGCAGAAGTTACAGTGTGCCGAGATTGTGCCATTACACTCCAGCCTGGGTGACAGAGCGAGAGTGTGTCTCAAAAAAAAAAGAAATTTTAGCAATCAGTTCATCAATTTCTACCCAAAAAGCCTGCTGGGGCTTTGTTTGGGATTATGTCAAATATTTGGGACAATTTGAGCAAACTGCCATCTTAACAATAATGAATCTTCCAATACATGAACATGGTACCTTTATGATACTCTGAAATATATATTTGGTCTTTCCGTTCCCTGACACACGACTGGTGGTTGGCAGCCCCCAGGCAGCTTCAGATAGGATGGTCACCAGAAACACCAAGGTGGAATTAGAGGGTTGGGACTTTGAGTCCCACCCCTCAATCTCCCAGAAGGGGAGAGCGGCGGAAGGTTGAGTTGATTCCCAATGGCCAGTGGTGTAATCAATCATGCTTATGTGACAAAGCCTCAGTAAAAACCCATAAATAAGGCCAGGGTTCAGAGCTGCACACGTGGAAGGTCCTGGAGGGTAGTGTGCCCAAAAAGGGCATGGCAGCTCCATGCCTCCCCTCGGACCTCATTCTACAGACCTGTTCACCTGAATTATTCCTAACATCCTTTGTAACACAGGAGTAAACATAAGAAAATGTCTTCCTGAGTTCTGAGAGTCACACTAGCAAATTAACGAAACCCAAGGAGTGGGTAATAGGAGCCTCCTTTAATAGCCTGTTAGTCAGAAGTACAGCTGACGTTAGTGACAGAGGGAGAGAATAAAACAGTACAATGAAGCACAGATGACAGCCCACTACCTTGCGACCAGAATCTGAAGTGGGGCCCAGACGTGTGGGACTGGACTTTGATCCGGTGGGAGCTGATACTAACTCCAGGTGGACAGAGTACAGATGAGGCTGCAGGACACCCAGCTGGTATCCCCTGGAGAATTGGTTGGTGTGTGGGGAAACTTCCAGTATCTGGTGTCAGAAGTACTGAGTCGGTGGCTGTGTGAGAGCAGAGGGGAAAAGAGTTCATTTTTCCCCTTACGATGTCTCCATTTTTTATATTAGGTGATCTTAATGTCTCAGTTGCATCTGAAGCTTCTCAGTATACAAACCTTACACAGATTTTCTTATATGCATCCCTGAGTATTTCATGGACTTTGATGCCATCAAACGTGGTAGGTACTCCAGTGGCTCATTGCTAGCATACAGAAACGTAACCTATTTTGGTACACTGTTCTTGTATGCTGTGACCCTGTAAACCTCACTGTTTAGTCCTACTGGCTTGTCATTGATACCTTGGAAACTTCTACAGATAATTATGCTGTCTCCAGACATAGTTTTACTTCCTCCTTTCTAGTCTATCTACCTTTTCTTTTTGCTTGCCTAATTATACTGGTGAAGATCTCCAGCACAGTGCAACCAGGGGTGGTGGGAACAGACACCCTGCCTGGTCTCTGTGTCAGGGACGCAGTCAGTTTCACTCTTATTTATATCAGCTGTGGTTTTCTGCAGGTGTCTTTTACCTGGTAGAGGAATTTCTCTTCTCTTCCTAGCTTGCTGAGAATTTTCAATCACAAACGCGTTTGGGATTGCTATAAACAGTTGTGCTGCTTGCCTACGGAGACGGCCTGCACCCCTTTTTCATTCTACTGAAACCGGTGATTTCCCAAAGAGAAGCACCCTGCATTCCCAGATGGCCTCCACTCTCACGCATCTTTCCCACTGGCCTCTCTCTATTACACCTCCTCCTCCTGTGCCCCTGACGTCTTGCCTAGGTTGACATGTACCTCAAAGGGTGTGTCCTGGCATCCACTTTCCAAACCCATAAGTCATCCCCCAAGACAGATCACGCTCCTGGGAGACCAAGCTCATCACATCACTGCCTGCCAGACTGTTGCTAACTCCCTCAGCCCAACACCCAACACCCTAAGGGAAAGGGTATCAACACCACACTACTGGCACTGGCATCCTGCCCTTCCCCACATGTGTGTTCACGCAGGCTCATCCACATGCACTGTGTCCCCTTCCTGCCTGTGACTTCAAAGTTGTAGAAACTAATATGCCCCCAACCTGCATGACCCCATGTGCTGGACATGTCACATGTGCCCAGGCCTGTGTGACACATAAGGACCTCGTTCTTCCCATGGTTTCACCGACTCACCCCAGCCAACTCGCCCAGCCTCCTCTCCTAAGAGGTAAGAAGCCCCACGTGGGGAAGAGGGTGAGCAGGCCACTCTGTCCTGGGGCTCAGCCAGGGTACATCCAAGCCTGGGGTGAGACCAAAGAGCCCTCTGAGGACTGCAGGACACGAGAGTCCTGTCCTTAGAGAAGGGCTCATGCAGAGGACACCTGGCCTCAACACCAGAGACTCACAGCCCTGGGGCCTGAGGGTCCCCAGGATGCTGGTCAGAAACAGGGCAGGCATGGGACAGCCAGAAGCACCCCCCTAAAGGCAGGCAGGAATAGTGGCTACAGGCCCTTCACATCCCCATCAACTACAACCCTGCTGTCAGCAAGCAAGTTCCATCAACTACAACCCTGGTGTCAGCAAGCAAGTCCCATTGTGGGAGGGTGGTGGGACCACAAGGCCAAAGAGACCTAAGGGAAATGGCTGCAGGAAGGATCACCAAGGCAGGGGCACCACCTAGTGGCAGCAGATGCTCTGCACCCACGGGGCCTGGGGCCTCAGCAAGCCCCAAATCCCAGCAACGCCTGGGCCTGAAGGTAAGCAGATGCCAGCCCACTCGCACAGGCCCAGGGCACTCCCAGCTGCCAAGCCCTCTGCTTCCAGGATATGTGATATCACCTCAGGTCCCCATGGCTGAGCAGAGGGGATCCCCAAGCTTGCCCACAGAAGTACGCATGTCTCCACATATGAACAGCAAGTGCGCTCACCCCTCCCACGGGACCAAAAGCAGCAGCTATGGCCCCAAGGCCCCAGCTTCTCACTGCATCTGTGTCCCCATTGCCCACTTCATCGCCACATTCAATGATGCCCGACAGGGCTTCAGAAATCCCTAAGAACTGCCCCAAATCTGGTCCCTAAAAATAGAAAGAAAGCCCAGTGCATCTGTGGTTTACCCAGAAATAATGCACTTTGTTTTTTGTTTGTTTGGTTTTTTAGAGACAGGGTCTCATTCTGTCACTGGAGTACAGTAGTGCAATCACAGCTCACTGAAGTCTTGACCTCCTGGGCTCAAGTGATCCTCCCACCTCAGTCTCCTGGGTAGCTGGGACTACAGGTGTGCACCACTGAGCACAGCTATTTTTTTTCTTTCTTTTTTGGTATAGTATGGGTCTCAACTATGTTGCCCAGGTTGATCTCAAAAATGTAGGCTAGAGTGATCCCCCGCTGCAGCCTCCCAAAACATTGGGATTACAGGCATGAGCCACTGTGCCCAGCCAGAAATGCACATGTTTACCAAACCCTCGAGGTGATTCTATGAGCCGCATTCAGGTCCACCAGCCTGCATTCCCAGGGACTGTGACATGGGTGCTACCCCTACTGACATCGAGCATGAGTCAGAACCACATTCAGACACCCACCCTGTGGCACACAGGAAACACAAGGAGTAGTGGGGAGCCCTGAAGGGGCCCAGGCCCAGCAGGTGACTGAGCACGTGAGGAAACCTGCCCTCTACCAGGCCCACGGCCAAGGCCAACGCAGGAGACTAGGGGTCAACCCCCACAGTGAGGATGGTTCCATCCCTTCCTGGACATCAGCCTCTGGCTGCTCAGAGAGGATGCTTGCACCAGCCCTCTCCAACTCACAGGGCCCTCCACAAGTACACGATGGCATTTGATCTTCACACGCAGCGGGGAGGAGAATTCCATGTTCCCCTTTCAATGAAGAGAACACTGGCCCAGAGCAGCGCAGTAACTTGAAACGGGTCTTACTGTTGGTGGGAAGGGGACTTGAATCTAGCCCCCCAGCCCCCAAAGCACTATCTATTTTCCTCATCAAAGCTGCAGGGCGCCACATATGCATGCCACTTGCCTCCCACCCCACTTTAACCTGGCGGTGGACACAGGCAGCCCACCTCCACCAGCCCTGCAGACCGACCCCTCCTCTCCCCCATCCAGGGCCTGGCCACCAGGGTGGGCAGAATAAACATGGAACACACAGGCAGGCAGCACCCCAGGCCAGCTCGTCCTCACACAGACCGGCAGCACCCAGGCCAGCTCGTCCTTATGCTGTCCACACCCAGGCAGCACCCCCAGGCCAGCTCACCCTCACACCAGCCAGCAGCACCCCAGGGCCAGCTTGCCCTCACATAGGCTACGCCCAGGCAAGGCACTCAGATGCAGGAACAGGGCCGAAAGGCTGATGGAGCAGCAGTACTTTGTAACCAGCCAGAGACAGCAGCCAACCGTGCCAGGTTTGTGTGCCTGACTGACACCGAGTGCTCCAGGGCAAACTGCACACTGGACCCTCCAACAAGGCCAGGCTCCTCAGGCATGAGGGGGCCTGTGATGTCCCTCACAGGAAAGAAGTCACAGAGGATTCTCATCTGGCCAGAGTATCCCTGGAAGTAGAAGGGTCGCCTTCCAAGCAATTAATAAGCCCAGTAAACAGACAGATGCACAAAGCATTTAGGCCCCGCTGAGGCTGGCCCTACAGAAGTCTGTGTTCTACAGGGGGAGTTCAAGAGGAGATGGCAGCCCGGGCCACACTCTGATTTAGCAAAGCTCAAAGAAGATGAAGGGGCATTTTCAGATGACTAAGAACTGAAGCCAGTAATGCTGATGAGAAGGTAGTGGATTCCAGAACCGGCAGTTGGATGGTGCAGTCACAGGACAGCTCTTTCAGAGAGTCTCAGTCTCAGCCTAGTTTCCAGAGCAGCAGGAAAGACAGGCAGGAAGCGAGAAGTCTTGAAATCTCACAAGCAAACACAACAAGAGGTGGCCTCAGCACCAGCACCAAGGCCCTGAGCCCCAGGCTCAGATGGCTCCCTCAAAAGCATCACTCTTGCACCTTCCCAAGACCTGGCGCACCAGAGCAAACACAAAGAGGGGCCCACACCAGAGCTGCCAGGAGGCGGTCACCTGCAGGGGCCCAGTGGCTGAAGGGCAGGAGCCAACTGAGCAGCTGCTGGAGAAAGATGAGCACAGGCCCCTGAGATGGACGGGGTAGGAGGACAGACAGGACCAGACCCGGGGACAGTCCTGCCCTCCTGTAAGAATGCCATCCCCAGCACCCAGGGATGGTGGTCCCCCGGCAGCTCCACCCCACATCCCTCCACCCACGCGCTGGCACTCAGCTTGGCACAGACTGGATGAAGAGGCTGCTACAAGCACCAGACAATAGTCTTCCACTAAGGTGGGTAAGAACTGTTTGGATCTGCATCCCTGCCCACACCTCATGTTGAATTGTAATCCCCAGGGCTAGAAGTGGAGCCCAGTGGGAAGTGTTTGGATCATGGGGGCAGATCCCTCACAGCTTGGGGCTGTCTTCATGATAGTAAGTTCTCATGAGATCTGGTCATTAAGAAGTATGTGGCACCTCCCTCCCAACACTGCTCTCGCGCACTCTCTTGCTCTCTCTGTCTCTGTCTTTCTCTGTCTCTCTTTCTCTCTCTCTCTCTCTCTCTCTCTCTCACTCCTGCTTGTGCCATGTGATGTGCCTGATCCTCCTTCACCTTCTGCCATGACTGAAAGTTCCCTGCGGCTTCACCAGAAGCTGAGCAGATGTCAGCACCACGCTTCCTGTACAGCCTGCAGAAGTGTGAGCCAATTCCACCGCTTTTCTTCATAATCACCCACTCTCAGGTATTTCTTTATAGCAATGCAAGAACAGCCTAATACGGTGGGTTTTTCTGAACTCTAAAAACTCAGCTCATCTCCACTGGTTACAGTTCCCTAAAATGAATGATTTTCCCCAAAAGCAATTACTTCCTCAGGATACACCAAAAAGAGTCCTTTCACAAAGCCCTACAATGCAAGGCAATCAGACACCTGCCATGGTTTGCTGTGCATATTCTGCTACTCAATGAATATGTTACTAAGGCTTCAGCAGGATGAGTCGCTCAGTTCCACTGCCCCACCTGCTGAGAAAGGCCTCATTAAACCTAAGCAGCCCGGGACAAAAGGCCTCCACCAGCCTTTTGGTGACAGTGCCCGTGAGCAGCGGGCAGGCTCTGCTCTTCCCCAGTGACCCTTCAGAGAAGGCGGGACCCCAGAGGCACCTGCCCCTCCCTACCTGACATTCAAGCCCGTGGTCTGGTCTAGTCTCTCCCAGCTTTGCAGCTTGGCCAGCAACCTCTGAAAAGACAACAAAAGCACAAACCCTGTCATCACCTGCCACAGGATTATCACATAAGACTGACAATAATGATCATGGTGCTAAGTCCCTGACCTCTCAGGAGAGACTACCCTTATCTCTGAACTGTGCGCTAAATGCTCCAAGTCTGCTTGGAAGTGGCCGGGTTATTATTCCCCAACTGCAGAAGTCACACTGTATGCTTCATGCCTCACACTGTGCACTTCATGCTTCACTCTTTCCTGTCCCCATAAATTCAAGTATGAATCCCAGCAAGCAGGCTGGGTGCAGTGGTTTACGCCTGTAAACCCAGCACTTTGAGAGGCTACAGGTGGATCATGAGGTCAAGAGATCGAGAGCATCCTGGCCAACATGGTGAAACCCCATCTCTACTAAAAATACAAAAATTAGCTGGCGTGGTGGCACGCGCCTATAGTCCCAGCTACTCAGGAGGCTGAGGCAGGAGAATCGCTTGAACCAGGGAGGCAGAGGTTGCAGTGAGCCAAGATCACGCCACTGTACTCCAGCCTGGCAACAGAGCAAGACTCCGTCTCAAAAACAACAACAAAAAAAGGCCTACAAATGCAATATCTTATAGTACTCTAGTTCAGAAATCCAAAACGGGTCTCCCTGGGCTGGAATCCTCGTGTCAGCAGGGCTGAGTTCCCTCTGCAGGTTCCAGGGGAGAGTCCACTTCCCTGCTCTTTCTGGCTTCCAGAGGTACCCACATTCCTTGGCTTGTGGCCCCTCCTCCATCTCCACACCCAGGAGGAGCTGCCAAGTCCCTCTGATGTCACTCTGAGCCCCCAGGACGGCCTAGGAGCCCCTCCCCGCTGTGGGCCAGCTGACCAGTGACCTCAATCGCCCTGCTAGGGAAGGTGCTGTGTTCACAGGCTCTGGGGATAAGGCATGGACCTTTCTGGGGACCATGATTCTGCCTCCCACCCCATCACACAAGGGTTCGACCCACTCCGCACAGACCCTCACCTCATTCTCCAGCTCCAAGCCAACCAGCGTCTCCTGCATCTTCTCCTGGCGCCCCAGCTTCCTCTGCAGCCCTTCCAGCTCCTCCTGGAGCAGCCCGTTGGTCTCTCTCATCTCCCTGGCAGTGCCACAAAGAGTTGCTCAAATAGCCACACATCCTGGGGATGAAGCCAAGAGCCCAGGAGCCCTGCCCCATGGGGTCTGCACCGTGGGCTCCTGCGCACAAACCCAGACTCACTACAGGTGAGTCCATCCCCCATGCCCCCTCACCGCAGGCGTGCACTCTCCTCCCGCAGCTGCTTCAGCTCCCGTTCCAGCCTAGGGAGTCGCACCAGCTCAGACTTCATGTTCTTCACAATCACAGCATCCTGCTCTTGTAGGGACAGCTTCTGCTCCAGATCCTGATAGAGGCCAGGGACAGAGAAGAAGGGAAAAATGAACCACGAGGAGACCTGGAGAAAATCACACGCACATGGCTAAGAGAAAGAAGCCGGTCTGCAACGGCTACACGAACTGCAAGATCCAACCACAGGACATTCTGGGAAAGGTAGAACTATAGAGACAGCAAAAGTTCGGGAATTGTCAGCAGCTCAGAAGGAGAGAGGCAGGGATTAACTAGGGGAGCACAAAGGATTTTTAGGCAGTAAAACTCTTCCGTGTGACGCTCTAACAGTGAATATAGGACATTTTACATTTGCCCAAACCATACACTCCCACTCTAGGAGAGACATTCACGTGATCTATGGACTCTCCCTGACACTGATGTCTCCAGGCAGGTTTATCACCGTCACATGTGCTCCACTCTACCAGGAAAGGCTGTGTGTGTGTGGGGTGGGGGGTGGGGGGAGGAAGCACGGGTGCACAGGAGCTCTACCTTCTGCTCATTTTGCTGTGAACCTCAATCTGCTATAGAAAAAAGCATCCTCTAAAAAGTAAAGTCACTAAGGCCAGGAAGTTCCTCTGCTAAACTGCCCCAGGTCCTCAGCAGCCTCCATGGCTCAGGACTATCCTCTGGGAAGCCTTCCTGGGCTGCACCAGGGCCCTCAAAGCTGCTTCCAGTACTGAGCCTCGGCATTCACTCCAGGGCAGCTCTTCCCAACACCGTCCTCCCAGCCCACCGCACACTGGGAGCCGGCATTCACACCACACACTGCTGGGCTGCTGTGCACACCAATGTCCTGCCCTCAGGGAGCTATCCAGAAGCAAAAGTCTATCTCAAGTCTGGCCCAAGATGACACTCCATGGTGAAACATCCCACTCTCCCGTGTCAATCCCACTTCTGCCGCTCTAGTAGCACGTGTATAACAGCTTAATCTTTCCAATAGTGAGGACAGGCTTTTCCCTATGGTGCTCAGTCCCCTGGGACACAGACAACTGACATCTGTGAGCAGCAAGTCACTGAACAGGCAGAGGATGAAACCACGACCAAACCAGACGGCCATTCAACAAACACTAACGGAGTCCATCTCTGTACAATGTACCAGGTCAAGTGGCAGAGACAGTGATGCAAAAGACAGATACCAGGCCTCACCGGCCAGCAAATCCTGACAGGTGGGCTGAGGGATGCAGACGGGAGGACGAGGGGCCAGGGAACACCACCAGGAGGTGACATGGCAGAGGCTAGGTTGGGGGTGCCAGTCAGCTCTGCGGCCAGGAAGAGCTGGTACAAAGCATGGAGGTGAGGGTACACAGGGGGCCAAGGGGGCACGGCCAGAGCACAGGATCTGGAGGCTGCTCTCCAGGCAACAGGAGGTAGGAGAGGGATCCAGAGTCAGCGTCTCCCTGGCACGCCCTCCACAGGGAAAGGGTACAGCATGAGCTTGAGTAGATCACCCCGACTGAGACCCAGCTCCAGCTGTGCAACTGTGGGCAGATTTCTCGGCCCCTCTATGCCTGTATCATTTTCTCATACTCTTCAGCACTTGACATCATCATACACCTGGACATTTTCTCTTCTTGTCTGTGGTTAGTCTCCCTCCTCTAGAATGCACACTCCCTGAGGGCAGCAGCATCTGCCTCATTCACCATGGCATCCCTGGTGCCCAGCAAAATGCCCACCACACAGGGCAGCAGTGAACCTCACGGGAGGCCCACGGAGCTCGGCACCGGCGCGGAAAGGCAGACAGGGGCAGGAGAGCCAAGGCCACCACAGGGATGTCCACAAGGCACCTGACACAAGCAGCTCACCTTAATCTGCTGCTCTTGGTCTGCTCTCACTTCTTGGCTGGCCTGGAGTTCCTGGATTTTCTGACTGGCCTCCTGCCATTTTCTATTAAAAAAACAATACATCACATACAGAAACAGGCATGTGGCAAGGCCAACAACTCTCCTCAGCCTGAGATCCGCCCCAGCACAGACCCACGCATGCTCAATCCCACCCCAAGGTTCAGGACCCCCACCTGCACAGACCCCCACACACACACTCCCACTGCATGGGTACCCCAAGGTGGGCCCCGGCCCCTGCTGGCTGGCTCTGAGGCCCCAGTCTGCTCACCCACACGGGGTGCATAGTGAGCCCAAGCCGCCTGCAACGTCCTCGACAGCAGCGGCACCCACAGCTTTCACCTGCCTGCCGCAACCCGCAGCCCTGGTGCAGTTGTGGCAGGGCCCCACCCAGAAATGACCTCTCCTCTCTACTATGAAACTAAAACTCTCCTAAAACAACATCTGCTGAGGTAACCTCAAGGGTCAAACTCTTTAGGAGATGCCCATGGTGCTGGGCATCTCCTAAATGCTGGGTAAGAGATGCCCCCGGTGCTGGGCATCTTAGGAGATGCTGACCGCACCTCCACACAAGGCTCTCACATCTGTACCTTGGCTGAGCCCAGCCCTGTGCCTGGACATCCCTTCCCAGCCACATCCCCTGCACCTCCAAGGCACTTGGTGTTACCCTTTAAATCTAGCCCTCAATAGGGCACGGTGGCTCACACCTGTAATCCCAGCACAGTAGGAGGATGAGGCAGGAGAATCACTTGAGGCCAGGAGCTCAAGACCAGCCTGGGTGACAAAGTGAGACCCCTATCTCTACGAAACATTTTGTAAAATTAGCCAATAGAAAAATTAGCCAGGCATGGTGGCAGGTGCCTCTAATCCCAGCTACTGAGGAAGCCGAGGCAGGAGAATCACTGAACCCAGGAGGCAGAGGTTGTGGTGAGCCAAGATGGTGCCACTGCACTCCAGCCAGGGTGACAGAGCAAGACTCCATCTCAAAAAATTAGCCAGGTATAGTGCATATGCCTGCAGTCCCAGGTACTCTGGAGGCTGAGGCAAGAGGATCGCTTGAGCCGAGGAGGTCAAGGCTACACTGAGCCATGATTGCAGCACTGCACTCTAGACTGGATGACAGAGTGAGACCCTGTCTCAAAAAATAAAGTAAAATCTGCAGGAGCCCTCTCCAGGAAGGAGTGCAAGGAAGTTGCTGCCCCCACTCTGCTCGAGGAACATGAGGACACTTTCTGGGCTCATGGTCCTGGCTCCAAAGGCCTCAGTGTCTGCCCCTCTTGACTGTCTGTGAATTAGGACAGCATCCGGGAGTGCATCCACATCCCACCCAGCCACCAGGAGAGAGGCAGGCCCCACACCCCAACCTGTGACCCGACCCCTGCCAGCTCCTGCCCTGACCCCACGCCCTGGCCCCCACCCACTTGTGTTGCAGGTCCAGCTGCTCCTGCAGCTCCTGCTTCTCTGACTCCAGGCGCTTCACCCGCATCTCCTGATCCATCACGTTCCACTGCAGTTCCGAGATCCTCCCCTTCAGTGTGTTGATGGTCTGAAAGCAGAGGGGGCCAGAGAGCCACTTAGTGAGCTAAGACCACGAGCAGGGCAGGGGGCAGAGGAGCAGGGAGGCAGGGGGCAGAGGGGCAGGGGGGCAGAGGGGTGGGGGGTCAGGGGAGCAGGGGGCCAGGGGGCAGAGCCACCTCCTCCTGAAGGACATGCACCCAGGCAGACGCTGACATGCAGGGCCCACCAGAACCAGGCGCTCCAGAAAAGCACAGCTCAGAGCCTGCCATAGGCCACCCAAGAGCTGACAGAAAACACCCAGGCCCCAGCCAGGGCCCCTGGAAAGGAGGTTGGTGAGGAGGCTTCAGAAGCAAAAGCCCCCAGCAGCCAAGATGGGCCTGGACTCTGAGGCCTGGCACCTGGCAGTCTCTGTGCCAGTGCCCCATACTCCCAAAGTCCCACCAGGCATCCACGTGCCTGCCACACCATCACTTTGGCCTTCCCTCCAACCGTGGCTCTTGGCATCCCTCCCTAGCCACCCCCATGCTACTGTGCCGGCTGTTTGCTAACGACATCACCTTGGAACAACAGCAAGGCACTGGTCAACCAAAAGGACAAAGGTGGAGGCTGTGCAGAGGGATGGGCAGTACCTGCTGGCAGGCCATGTGCTTGGAAGGGGAGTGCTCGGCACGGGAAGGAGCCACCTGGGGAGGCGGTCCCTGAGCAAACCCAGCAGCCTCTCCAGCAGCTTCCAGGACAGCAGGTGCAGGTCTGCCTGACATCATGGAACCCAAATGCAACACAACCAAACTGCCACACTTCCTCCTGATCATCCCCCACAGGCAACCTTCTGAGGACCCTAACCCCCTGGAAGAGCTCGGAAAACCCCAGGTGTCCTTGGGTCAAGCCAATGTGAAAAGCCAAATGGACACTGAGAAGCACAGCTGTAAGTTAACACACGGAAACACATGGGGGTGATGTCAGCTCTGGGGACCACGCATCCAGGGCAGGACAATGGCAAACTCACACAGCAAACCACCTGGGGGGACCTGGCTGGGCGGCACCCTCCGCAAACAAGGAGGCCACAGCACTCATTTCCCTGTCCCGGAGAACCCGTGCCCAGCTGAGGGCTGTTGAAGCCCATCACTGCTGTCCACCCAATGCCGCTCTGGGAAGGCCCACGTGGGGTTGTGCATGCCCCCTGCACACCCACAATCTGTACAGTTTACTTCACCACAATAGTGAGGGGCCAACCTGGGAGTCAAAAAAGAAGAAAGGTATTGAAAATATACTAACAATAAACACATCCTCCCAGAGGTCTTATTACACACCGGATGCCAGGGGTGAGCCCACCTGCCCACAGGGGCACCCATGTTGTAGGGGACGCCGGACAGTCGGCAAGGAAGAGGCACATAAGATAATTCCAGAGTAAGGAGGGTGACAGTCACGGCCCTGTCACCAGAGAAGGAAGCCAAGGGCTAGTGAGCAGGGAAGGCTTTCCTGAGGAGCTGCCACCTTGGCTTAGATGTGACAGGCCACAGCAGCAGCACCTGCACGAGACGAGCTTCCTCTCACTGTGCCCCACCCGACCAGGCTATTTAAGCCTCCTGAAAAAACAACAACTATTTCCAGAAAAGACCACCATCCACGACAGGGAAGCCTGCAGGGAAACTGCAGCCCTCAACTGGGGCTCTAAGAGCGACCGCCACAGACACCGCCATCGCTGGGGACCTTATAACCCAAACCTAGGGGTCTGTCCAAAGTCAACAGAAGCGAGGGCTGGAGGATGGGCTACCTGCCACATAGATACAACGAGTGAACGCAAACACTCTGAACATTCACATACAACAAAAAGCAGATTAATCAACCATTAAAATTCATAATTACAGAAGAAAAAAAGTGCTCATTTTTTTTGAGAGAGAATCTCGCTCTGCCACCCAGGCTGGAGTGCAGTGGCACGATCTTGGCTCGCTGCAACCTCCACCTCCTGGGTTCAAGCAATTCTCCTGCCTCAGCCTCTCGAGTAGCTGGGATTACAGGTGCCCACCATCACGCCTGGCTAATTTTTGTATTTTTTTGTAGAGACAGGGTTTTACCATGTTGGTCAAGCTGGTCTTGAACTCCTGACCGGGTGATCCACCCGCCTCGGCCTCCCAGAGTGCTGGGACTACAGGCGTGAGCCACCGTGCCTGGACCAAATGCTCAACTTTTTAACTGAAAACTACAGAATGAAAAATTAGTACTTCTACTGATTACAGCTATGCAAAAAACACAGCTGCCTATGTGGGAAACACAACTAAAAACACAAAGGTGGCGCTGCAGAGGCAAACAAGAGCATGCATTCCCTCTCTCGGGAACACGGCTTCAGGAGGGCTGACCCAGCCCAGCAGAGGCCCCACTCACCTCGCCGGCCTGGGCCAGGCTGTCCTCTTTCTCACGCAGCCGCTTACTGGTGGCGTCCAGGCTCTGCTGACACTGCCTGCTGCGCTCCAGCTGCTCCTGCATCTTCTCCTCCGCCCCGGCCTCACGCTCCTGAAGCTGCCGGATGCGCGTCAGGAGCTCCTGGTTGCGGTCAACCTCGCGCTGTCAAGAGAGCAAGAGTAAGATGCCACATGTCACCCATGGGAGGGTCAGTGGGGAGCCCTCACCCCCATGCATCTCTCAGAACAGGCCACCGAGGTGCAGAAAAGAGCCAAGCAGGACCCGCCAGCCAAGTCAGCGGCAGAGCCAGGACAGGACCTGGGACCCAGCTCCAGCATTGGCGCCCCCGCTGAGACACCATGACGTGAGCACTGTGAGAGGTCAGGGCTCCCAGGAAGGGTACTTGGCACAGATCACACACACACTCATCACACCATCTGCTCAGCGGTTGCCTCTGCAGGGAAAGGGAGCATGGGAAATGTGAAATTCAGAATGGACCTTGTAGAGAAGCTGAGCTCTGCAGTACCAGCAGGTCCTGACTAAGCACACTCTGGCCCACACTGAAATGAGCTGGCACTACCCCAGCAAGCAGATGACAAGGGCAGAGACAGGTGGCGTGGACAGGAGGCTGCAGACAGAAGCAGTTTACACTGGGCTCAACTCTGCCACATATGCACAGCATCTCATGCAAATCTCCAGAGCCACCCCGCAGGACTGGCCTTGGGGAGGCCATGTGGCTCTTGCTGGTTGGGATGGGACAGAACCAAGAACCAGGCTCAGATCTCTTGATTCTAATGACCCGCAGGCCCTGCTGAGTTCACTGCCAGGTACGGGAGTCCCGGGAGGCGAAGACGGTGAGTCCTGGTGGAGCCCGGCACTCCAGGCCCTCTCGCCATGCCTTCCTCAGGAAGTGCCAAGCACTCAGGGAGCCCAGGGCAGAGTACGTGCTTGTGCTACTCTTGTCCAGGGTACTCTAGCCCAAAACCTAGGAGAGGTGTGACAGAGGGTGGCCACCTTCTGATGGCTGACCCGCACCTCGGAGGGACTCCAGCCCTTGTGAGCTGCAAGAGCTGTCTCACCACAACCAAGAGACCCTTCTGTGATGCAGAACAAGAAGAGAGCTGGGGTTGTCGCGGGGCTCCGCTCAGCGCTGTCACAAGCCAGATGTGGCACTGGGCCTGGTACTGCCAGTCCTAGTGCAGACAGGGCAGCCAGCAGGTCTCTGGACTTCAGACACTTAGGTTTCACCCCCTAATAGATATTTCCAGGTGGAACTCCAAGGAACAATTGGAAAACTACTGGTTCTAACTGTTCTTGGGGTCTCATGCAGCTGTGTCTGTGGGCAAGGAAGGAAAGGCCTGTTGGAAGGTGGCTGGAGCTCAGCAGGGAGCCCCAGGTATAAGCTCAGTCATCTGCATTCTTGGATTTCCCCAAGAAAGGGTTCCGGAGACCCTACAGTGACCCCTCCCTCGATCAAGCATTTGTGAGCATCCATAAGGTGCCATAAGCTATGCCACATGATGGAGATCCTGGACAGAGTCAGGTGGGCCCTGTCCTCGGGGACTCTTGGCCCAGAGAAACTCAAATGGCTGCACACTCCATCCTCCTGCCCTAGAGCCAGAGCCATGCCATGAGCATGCCGCCTCCAGACTAATGGTCCCACTAAACTGGTGCCACCTCTCCACCCCTAACCAGGGAACCTCAATAGTCAGGGGGATTCCTGTGTCCTCTCCCTCCCCTTCCCACCATTCCACCAGGACTGTCCCTCCTAGGACCCACCCAGGCCATGAGCAAAAGCCCCAACCTCTCAGGGAAAACAGCTCTCAAAGCAGCACAGGAGCCAACCCTGAGGCAGCAGCACCCACCCCAGCAGTGTCTCAGGCTCACTAAGCCCACATAACACACCGCAGCCAGGATCTGCAGGCCAGGGACAAGAAATCCAAAAAGCATCACACCCCAGAAGACATGAGCTATTTAATTTTCTAGGGCCTAGGAGTG
Source organism: Cacajao melanocephalus (assembly GCA_963573385.1). Classification (NCBI taxonomy): domain Eukaryota; kingdom Metazoa; phylum Chordata; class Mammalia; order Primates; family Pitheciidae; genus Cacajao; species Cacajao melanocephalus. The sequence continues at coordinate 111,815 of CAUYLG010055361.1, read as the reverse complement.
TGCGTGAATAAACTGCATGAGGTCGGCGGGGGAGGGGCCAGACACATCCACCAGCAAAAAAGGGCACAGAGGCCAGGGAGACTCTCCGTCCAATGCTCTGCCCGAGCCTTGGCAGCAACCACAGCTGATCAGTACTTACTGAAACCCTGGCAAAGTGCTGTTAATCAAAGCAGAGGAGATCCGCACATTCGGTGGAAACCTAATTCCCTCCCCAAGGACAGGGAGCTTTCCCTGCTGCCCTGGGCAAGCCAGGAGCAACACCCAGCTGCCACTGAGGCCGGCACTCTTTGCTACAGCCCTCCAACCCAAAGGCCTAGCGTGGACCCGAGACCCCATTCCATCCCGTGAGGTCCCAAGCCTGTCACTCCTAAACCACTCAGCATTTCTGCCAGACCTGCCTTCCAGTTCTTCCAGATGGAAGAGGAAACCAGGTTTGTGTGCCAGTGCTGCAGCCTCACTGAACAGACACAGCAAGGGGCCACCCTTCGCAATTGTCCCCATTTCATGCCACCCTCCTCTAGCACATCAAGCATAACTTCTACCTGCCCCCCAGCATGAGTGGCCTCAGAAGGAATGTCCTGGCAACCATGGCACAGGGCATGTCAGGCTTCCAGCCGGCTGGGTTCTGGATTTCTCACAGCCTGGCAGGTACCGTACAGTCCCCTTGCTTCCTGGGGCTGGCTGGGCCAACCCTTGCCCCACCTGAACCCACCTGAACCCACCTCATAGTTCCTGGCATTGGTGCTGGCCGCTCTCTCCAGCTCCACTCGAGCCCTCTTGTGACTCAGCTCCATCTGCATCTTCTCCCGCTCCACCTGGATGAGGTGGGACTTGGAACGGATCTGCTCTGCTCTTTCCTCCAACTGCGCAGGTCACACCCAAATAACAAAAGAATCCTCAGTGACTGCATCAAACAAGGTGAGTGAGTCCATGCAACAGACACACTTCCTGAGCACCCATTCCCGCAGGGCCCAGGCTAAGTCTTGATGCTGCCCAGCCACTGGGCCCCAGGCTGTGGCATGGGAGAGGGACAGGTAACAGGAAGGTGAAAAAGCCTGGGAGAAGGAAGACGTCTCTTGAGATGATATAAAGCATATTAGTGAACTCAATGGCCTCGAATGCCACCCATTTATTTACCAGCCAATGGCTCTGTGGGTCAGAAGTTCAGACATAGGTGGCTGCGTTCTCTGATCAGGGTCTCCCAGGCTAAAAATCAATGCAGTGAGCCAGGATGTGTTCTAATGTGGAGCTCAGGATCCTCTCACAAGCTCACAGGGATGGAGAACGAGGTCTCCTCCCCTGCCGGCTGCCAGCCCAATACAGCTGTCAACTGCTAGAAGATACCCACATCCCTTGCTACATGGCCCTCTCCATCTCCAAAGTCAACCACAACCAACCAATCTCCCTTGTCAAACCCTCTCCTGCCATGTCACTGACTGCTCTGCCTCAGACACCTGGACTCAGACTTCAAGGGCTCACATGAGTATATCAAGTCCACCTAGGTAATCTCCATCTTAAGGTCAACAGATCTGAGATCTTAATTATATCTGCAAAATCCCACAGCAACGATACCTAGTCAGTATTTGACTGAACACCTGAGAGACAGTAGAAAAGGTGAGTGTGCACTAGGAGCCTGGAATCTGGGGGACCTCTCAGAAGTGGGCCTACTACACAGGGCTAGTGATTATAGGTGAGCTGAGTTTCAAAAGGCCCCAGAGACTTGCCAAACAGTTCCAGAGCCAGCCTTTGGGTACGACCTGCTTAGCTGGAGGAAAAGGCAGAGTCACCAACTCTTCATGTGGCCCAGAGCTTTGCAGTGCAGCAGCACAGCATCTCCTGGCACTTAAATGCAGAGTCTCAGGCTACACCCCAGACCTACTGAATCACAATCTTCTCTTTAGGTCAGGCGTGGTGGCTCATGCTTGTAATCCCAGCACTTTGGGAGGTCAAGGCTGGTGGATCACTTGAGGCCAGGAGTTCAAGATCAGCATGGCCAACATGGGGAAACCCCATCTCTACTAAAAATACAAAAATTAGCTGGGTGTGGTGGCACACACCTGCAGTCCCAGGTACCTGGGAGGCTGAGGCAGGAGAATTGCTTGAACCAGGGAGGCAGAGGCTGCAGTGAGCCAAGAGCACACCACTGCACTCCAGCCTGGGTGACAGGGTGAGACTTCATCTCAAAAAAAAAAAAAAGAATCTAGGCTGGGCAAGGTGGCTCACACCTGTAATCTCAGCACTTTGTGGGGACAAGGTGGGTACATCACTTGAGGTCAGGAGTTTGAGACCAGCTTGGCCAACATGGTGAAACCCTGTCTCTACTTAAAACTACAAAAATTAGCCGGGCATGGTGGTGCACACCTGTAATCTCAGCTACTCAGGAGGCTGAGGTGGGAGAATCACTTGAACCCAGGAGACAAAGGCTGCAGTAAGCTAAGATTGCACCACTGCTTTCTAGCCTGGATGACAGAGTTGAGACCCTGTCTCCAAAAGAAAAAAAGAATCTTCTTTTTAAACACGTGCTCAGGGCATTCACAAGCACGTGAAAGTTTGAGAAGCACCAGAGTAGAGTGGTGGTTCCCAGAGGGGCCAGTTTTGCCCCTGGGAACATCTGGCACTGTGTGGAGACACTTCTGATTATCACAGTGGGGGTGGTCGTATGTGTGTGCTGCTGGCTGGCCTCAGCGGGTAGACGCCAGGGATGTTGCTAAACAGCCCACAATGCATAAGAAAGTCATGAGGAAAAAGAATCACCCAGCCCAAATGTCAAGCATGCCAAGGCCAGGAAAGCCTGGGACAGGGAAGGGAAGTTTCTCGGTTCTCCCGCCTGTGTTCCCTGGTGGCCCAGGCCCACACTTTATTCCTATGTTACCATGTTTCAATTCCCAACTGCTGCTGTTTGAGGGTTCCCAAGACTGCCCTTCAAACTCAGCAGCCTTCCTGGTCTCACTTCGGAGCCTCTCCAGAAGGGTGGGCACCCTGCCTGCAGGGGGCACCACCAGCAGGGACCAGGAGTCCCAGACACATCTGATCCGTGTGCCACCTCTGCCTGGAGCTGACGACAACTGAGACAGGAACTGAAAGCTCGCCCTTACATTTAAATAAACACAGATATGTGAAAAAGCAGACAGCACACATTCCCGCAGCCTGCTGTGTTCTCCAGGCCCTCCCTGCCACTCCAGGGGCTCAGCAGGAGAGAAGGAACCATGATGAAAGTCCAGGAATGGGATGTGACAGGGGCCAGGGACCAAGGCTGGGCTTGTGGTCATCACTCTGCTAACTACCTCGCTCTGACTACTGCACTTCACCACCGATCCCCTCACCAAGGAGGCCCTTATCAGTGTGAGCTCTGGGGGCCTCCCAGGTCCAAGTGAGATTCTAGAATCCCACAGCTTTGACAGGTAGGACAAGAGGTCCCAGACATCTGCATCAATGAAATGACAGCATTTCAGACCAGACTTGCCAATCTTTTTTTTTTTTTTTTTTTTAAAGAGGGAGTCCCCAGGCTGGAGTGTAGTGACATGACCTCGGCTCACTGTAACCTCTGCCTCCCAGGTTCAGGCAATTCCCCTGCCTCAGCCTCTGGAGTAGCTGGGATTACAGGCATCCAAGCCCACTTAATTTTTGTATTTTTAGTAGAGATGGGGTTTCATCATGTTGGCCAGGCTGGTCTCAAACTCCTGACCTCACGTAATCCACCCACTTCAGCCTCCCAAAGTACTAGGATTACAGGCGTGAGCCACTACACCCAGCTCACAGTGAGCAACTTCTAATTTTGCCAGTGATAAAAAATAACTACCATCTATTACCAAAATTTCATAAAAGAGCATTTTAACAATAAAATATCTATATATATAGAAGAGCTAATCTCAGACTAAAAAAAACAGTCCTGATCAAGAAAGGGCAGTGAGCAAGCTAACATTCTAAAAAACACACATTAATTCAATTATGCAACAAAACAAATGCACATACACACACAACAGTTTCACCAAATGCAGCAGGGCCTCCACTGGGCTCCGAAAGCAGCAGGAAGCCAGAGCCTCCTCCAACAGGGACAGGACTACAGAATGCTTCTGGAGCCTGCAGCAGAGACTGGCAAAGAGGGCCCAGGCAGAGGAGCCTACAGAAGCCTGTGCAGCCACAGGGCCCAGGCAAGGCTGGAGACACCATTCCCCACCACTTCCCAACTAGGACTGGGCCCATCACTCTTTGGAACCTGAAGTCCTTCAGGATACTTGAGTCCTCTGCAGGTGTGTCGACAGTGAACAATCCCCAGAACTTGTAATGAAGTAAAATACAACTATTTTATAGAAAAAAACTATAAAAATCACCCCAAAATCTGCAAACGGCCCTCCACAGTCTGAGACCACAAAACACCCAAGTCCTGCTCACTGCCGTGGCTTTCTCTCTGAGCCAACCGGGCACTGTGTTTTCAACACAGCCTTCCCACATAGTCCTGGTGCTCACACTCCCAGGCAGTTTGGGTTCTGTCCGCAATCAGACGAATGAACTGGCTTTCCGATCCTGTCACCAGAGTCTGTGGGTGCACTTGTGTGAATGCACTGCTGAACGCCAGGCCCACTCAGGGTGCTAACAAGGCAGGCCTTTAAGCCATGATGGCTCAGGGCCCCAAGCAGCCTCCAGCTACTGCCCCAAAATGAGGAGTGCCCACAGTGAGACCTGGAAGACAAGTAACCGGTCTCTAGGCTGAGCTAACTACAACTGACCCACCTCAACTACAGAAGACTTGAGTGGGTCCTACCTGGGCCTAGGGGTCTCCCCAGAGAAGACTCCCACCCAGGCACATGCCACTCACCTGCATGCTCTGCTGGTACTGCATCTGCAGAGAACCTGGGGCCGAGGTGGGAATATCCAGTCCAGATCCTCCCTCCACACGCTGAGAGATGAAGTTGTTCAAAGATCTCAGGGTGGATAAAACTGTGGTGTTTTCCCCTAGGTCTTCCATGGTTGCTTTCCTTCTGGGAGCAGACAAAGGACTGGTCACAGACAGCCTTGCCACATGCCATCAGCTGTGCAGTCAGGGGCCCTCTGGGCAGCCCCACTCCCCTAACGCACATTGGAGCCCATAATACACCAGTGTCTGTAACCACATTCTTCAGAGGCAACTGGGAGCCGCGCTGCCAACTTACCAGACAAAAAATGGAAGCAAGAAAGCATGCCACCAGACCCCTGCCACCAAGCCACCGACTGTCAGCGGCACAGAGGGACACCTGGTGCCCAGGAGGCGGTGCTCAGCACTCAGGTAGCACGTTCCCCTCAAGGCACTGTAAGAGGATTCTCCAGAGAGACAGAGCCAACAGGACACAGAGACAGACACACGAGAGGGGCTTTATTAGGGAAACTGACTCATGCAATTAGGGAGACTGTCCCACAACAGGCCGTCTGCAAGACTGTCCCACAACAGGCCGTCTGGAGCCCCAGGAGCCTGGCAGGGTGGCGCAGTCCAAGTCTGAAGAGCCAGTGGGGCTGATGGTGTAATTCTCAGTCTGAGGGACTGCTGGGACAAGTCCTAGAGACCAAAGGCCAGCAAGCCTGGAGTGCTACTGTCAAGGAGAGGAGAGGAAAACTGCATCCCAGCTCCCGCAGGCAGATGGACATATTTGCTTTTTCTCTGTCCTCTCCAGGACCTCAGGCTCTTGAATGATGCCCCCAACTCTGAGGGTGGATCTTCCCCACCTGATCCACTCAGACTCCTAAGCTCATCTCCTCTGGAAACACCCTCACAGGCACACCCAAAAACAAAAACAATGCTTTCCCAAGTTTCTAGGAATTCTCTAATCCAGTCCGTTGACACCTGAAATTAACTATCAGGAGCACTCACAAAAGTCTGGCATCTTGTGCAGGCCCGGTGGCTCACACCTGTGATCCCAGCACTTTGGGAGGTGGAGGCAGGCAGATCACTTGAGGTCAGGAGACCAAGACCAGATTGGCCAACATGGCAAAACCTCATCTCTAAGAAAAATGCAAAAACTAGCTGGGTGAGGTGGTATGTGCCTGTAATTCCAGCTCTACTCAGGAGGCTGTGGCACAAGAATCTCTTGAACCTGGGAGGTGGTGGTTGCAGTGACCTGAGATCACACCACTGCACTCCAGCCTCGGTAACAGAGTGAGACTGTGTCTCAAAATAAATAAATAAATTAAGGCCAGGCATGGTGGCTCACACCTGTAATCCCAGCACTTTGCAAGGCCAAGACAGGCAAATCACCTGAGGTCAGGAATTCGAGACCAGCCTGGCCGACCTGGTGAAACCCAGTCTCTACTAAAAATGCAAAAACTAACTGGATATGGTGGCACACACCTGTAATCACAGCTACTCAGGAGGCTAAGACAGGAGAATCACTGGAACCTAGGAGGCGGAGGTTGCAGTGAGCTGAGATCGTGCCCTTAACTCCAGCCTGGGTGACAGAGCGAGATTCCATCTCAAAACAATAATTAATTATTTAAAAAAAAAGTCTGGCCTCTGGGAATCGGAAAGGAGACACACAACAGTGACAATAAAGATGATGATCACCACAGCTGTGCTAATTTTCATCGTTTATTTCTAATGACGTTAACAAGCACTACTACCACTATTTTCAAATAGGTACTGGAAAGAAAGGTATCTGACATTTCCAAGCACCTAGACTTCTCCACCTTGAGTTTCCTCATCTGGAAACTCATGAGAGTGAAATCCACTTGCAAAGTTGTGAGGATCAGGATCAATATCCTTCAAGTCTTCCACTGCTAGATGATGGGAACGTGGCTGCAGGTTGACCAGCACTATATTTGCAAGCTCAATCTTAACAGGATGGTGAAATAGGTCTTTTTACACAGATTCTAGAAATGATGAAACTGAAGCTTCAAAAGTTACACAACTGAGGTCGGAACCTGGGCCTGTCTAGCTTTGCAAGGCTGAAGACAAGCCGCAGCAAAGAACTTTGCACCCCTAAAACCTGCACTTACGATGGTCTCACGCCAGGCCGGCCCTCCAGCCACAACGAGCGAAGAGTCAACCGTAATTAACAGCCAAAAGGTGGAACTCCTACAGCCGCACAGTTCCTGAGTTTTCATTTAACAAGAACCCTGGCCTGGTGCAAGCAGAGCCCTGAGCTCCCCAGGCTGCGAGCCCCGCACAGGCAGGCCCGGCTGGAAGGAGTCTCCACAGCCCAACTCCTCCACAGCCCAGACGAGACCAGGGCGGCCCTTACCATCCCCGAGGGGAAACCGGGCCCATACGCCCCCTTCCTGAGAGCGGACCCGCGCGAGCCACCAGGATGGCAAGAGCCCCTGCAGCCCCGACTTCCCCACCAGGCGCCAGCTCAGGCCCCTTCCTCGGCACGTCCGCGCCCCAGCCCAGGGACCTCCACGGCGGGCACGGGGACCCCGGGGCTGGGGCCACGAGTACGAGCCCCTCGGCCGCCCGCCCTGGCACAAGGGACGGCTGCGGAGCCCCAGGCGAAGAACCCGCTGTCCCCGGCCCAGCCCGAAGGGAGGAGTGGGGACAGTGGAGTGGGGACAGGGGAGTGGGGAGAGGAGGAGAGAGCACAGAGGGTAGAGGAGACAGTGCACCCAAGGGGGACGAGGCGAGAGTGCGGTCCTGAGGCACGGGGTCGGAGTCGTTGTGCCCTACCCTTGCAGGCACACCTGGACTGGGCTCTCGGCCCCGTCCCTGCCGCCCCCGGGACCCCGGCTCCAGCCGCCCGCACTAGCCGGGCCGCTCACCTCAGCGTCCCGCGGTCCGCTTGCCGCCGCCACAGCTCAGATCTCCCTCTGCTCCGCCCGCGCCCACTTATCGCGACATTTGCGCCTGAGCTCTCGCGAGACCTGGGTGGGAATCGGGCCGTAAAGAATCCAGTCCGAGCGCCCGCCGATCCTGGGGAGTCCGCGTCCGCACCCGGAGCCGCCACCCTCGGGAGACTCCGTATGGAAAAGACTCGGAACCGAAAGCTGGGCCACGGCGCGGTCGGGGGCACCCGTCCTCGCACAGGACGCGCTTCCACTAAGGTGTTCGCCTCGCCCCGTAATGTGTGGAATAGGCGCGCCCACGGCAGCCCCCTCTGGACAAACTTGCCCTCTTGACTCTTAACAAAATTTTGCTACTCAGTATCAGCTTGAATCAATCCGTTATTTTGCTTTTTTCTGGGCCCACTAGAAATGCAATTTATGCTACTAGGCTACCTTCCCAGTGCTCTGCAAACCAGGGCACAGCATCCAACCGGGTGAGGTGAGGTCAGACGCCACCGTTTTTTTTTTTTAGAAGGAGTCTTGCTTTATGGCCCAGACTGAAGTGCAATTGCGCAATCTCGGCCCACTGCAACCTCCTCCTCCCAGGTTCAAGCAATTCTCCTGCCTCTGCCTCCCAAGTAGCTGGGACTACAGGCACCCGCCACCATGTCCATCTAATTTTTGTATTTTCTTTTTTTTTTTTATTTTGAGATGACGTCTCCCTCTGTTGCCAGGCTGGAGTGTAGTGGCAGTATCCCTGCTCACTGCAACCTCTGCCTCCCAGGTTCAAGCGATTCTCCTGCCTCAGCCTCCCAAGTAGCTGGGATTACAGGCCCCCACCACCACATCCAGCTAATTTTTTGTATTGTTATTAGAGATGGGGTTTCACCATGTTGGCCAGGCTGGTCTCGAACTTCTGACCCCGTGATTCTCCCACCTTGGCCTCCCAAAGTGCTGTGATTACAAGCATAAACCACTGCACCTGGCCAGGCCCCACCATTCTTATGGTAACCTTTACTACCTTTCAACTTGGATCCTTCCTGAGAAGGGTGTGCCTTATTTCCAAATTCTCCTCCTCTCCTCCTCTCCTCCTCCCACCTCTGCCCAGCCCTTGGCTTCCCTCTAAAAAGGTGCTGTTCGTAAGGGTCTGCAACGAATTTTCCTTCTTCCAGAGAAAAAGACTTCCAAGTTGTATGCCCCAGGAATGAAATAGGATGAGAAGAGAATGAGGTGGAGTAGGGCAAGAGTCCTTGGACTTAACTACCTGACTGCAACCAGAAATAAAATGAAAAGTAAAAACATCTGACCTGCAGCTTCCTTCCGGGAGCTGGACTGAGCCCCAGATCCCTGATGGGAGATTCCTGAGTTTCTAGACTTCCATCACTGGTTCTTGGAATTTTTTTTTTTTTTCCAGATGGAGTTTTGCTCTTGTTGCCCAGGCTGGAGTGCAATGGCTCGATCTCAACTCACTGCAACCTCCGCCTCCCGGGTTCAAGCGATTTTCCAGCTTCAGCCTCCCAAGTAGCTGGGATTACAGGCATCCGCCACCATGCCTGGCTAATTTTGTATTTTTAGTAGAGATGGGGTTTCTCCATGTTGGTCAGGCTGGTCTCCAACTCCCGACCTCAGGTGATCTGCCCGCCTCAGCCTCCCAAAGTGCTGGGATTACAGCCGTGAGCCACCACATCTGACCAGTCCTTGGAATTTAATCATAGCTACAGCAACAAATTTTCCTTGAGGGACAAGTACACCTCCAGGAAATGGCTTTGAGGAAGCCAGTTTTAAAAAACAAAACTTAAAGCATTAAAGTCTCTATGATAAAATAATGCAATCTCTATTATTTTATTAAATATAAAGCTGCATCAAGCTCCTAGAAGAGTAAAAGAAAATAAACACAGCACATCACTGCTTGCTTTGGCAATTACCTTTATGGTCTTGGGAGCCCAGAGGCCAATATTTATTTCCAGCACAAACCAAAGCACACCCACCACATGCATAAATTCAAATGCTACATCTTCCCTAATTGCTCAGCGAACTCTTGCTGCTTGAAGAATGCATGAATTTCTAGATTATTCACCAGAAAGATAGAAGTTAATCCCCGAGATGGAAATTTCAGATTTTTATTTTGGTTTGGTTGTTTCTTCATTTTGTAGATATGGGGAGCACTTGAGGTCAGGCTGGTCTTGAACTCTTGACCTCACGCAATCCCTGTCTCAGCCTCCCAAAGCCCTGGGATTACAGGCGTAAGCAGCCTCACTCAGCCCCCAGATTTTCCTACTTTACACAAAACAGCCAAACGAAGAACTGGAAACCTGTGGATGGTATTCTTACGCCTGTTTCTGTGTGACAGTTTAACAGTCTATAAGACACCCATCCCTGCCTCAGCGAATTCCTTCTGATCCTTCCCATAGTCTTTCTTCATCCTTCTATCCTCACTTCTTTTTCTTGGTAACTTTCTCTTCACAAATCACGATATAGAGGACTTTTTCATTTTCCATAGGCCCTGAATTTACTCTTGTCATCTCTTTTTGGTTAGAGAGAGAGAGAGAGGGAGAGAGAGAGAGAAAAACTCCCCACTTGTCCTGCTCCATCTCTCAGATCAGCTCAGATCTCCCAGGAACTCTTTAGGAAGGAGCTCAGCCTACATTTAGAGCTTAAAAGGAGCTAATGACCACTATGAAAATGGCACAAGAAATCCTCACTGCTTCACGGCGCCCTTCCTTCCACGGTATTGTGTGGCCAAGAAGTACACTTCTGATGATTCTTTCCTGCTGGCTTCGGGTTTGACGATCCTTACGCTCTGGAATTCCTCTGTCAGTCTCCTCTGTAACTGACGGCTTTGACTTCCAGCCCATGTTTTACAAAGGAATGTTCCCCCAGGGTGGAGGATGTCTGGGGTCATGCCCAGAAGGGACAAGCACAGGCTGATAAGCCTGTCGTGATCGAGTTCCCGGACCCCTGTGGCATTGGGCGCCATGTCGCTCAGAATTACATCTGCTCGCCCGCCAGGAAGCAGCTCTAGGATTCTCTGTAAGGTTCTTGGGTCAGTCACATCAGCAGGACACAGAAAAGTTGCTCCTTCCAGGGGGAATATATGAAGAAGATCTACCCCAAGCACGAAGCCAACAGGAGAGCTGAGATCTAAAGAAGAAATGGTGAATATGTTATTTATTTATACCCTGAATCTTTTCATAAAAATACAGTACATGCAACAAAGTGATGAAATAAAAATAAAATGTCAAGAGCAAGGCAAAGAGCTAATGTGCAAATAAATGAACACAGGCCTTCTCTCACTATCTATACATCCTATAAAGACACAGAGGTGGCTGTTCTTAACATCTGAGAAGCTGAGGCCCAGACAGGAAGTCCCTGTCCTAGAGTCAGCATCAGTGATGGGCAGACCTGTGCCAGATGCTAGGACTTCTGATTCCAAATCTGCTATCATTTCAGTACCCAGGGCTCACTCTCTGTGAAAGGGTTCTTATCTCTGAGTGGTTTTTTTAATAAACTAAAATGGAAAATAGACCGGGTGCAGTGGCTCACACCTGTAATCCCAGCACTTTGGGATGCTGAGGCGGGCAGATCACCTGAAGTCAGGAGTTCGAGACCAGCCTGGCCAACGTGGTGAAACCCCGTCTCTACTAAAAATACAAAAATTAGTCAGGCTGGTGGCACGTGCCTGTAATCCCAGCTACTCCAGAGGCTGAGGCAGGAGAATCGCTGGAACCCAGGAGGCACAGGTTGCAGTGAGCCAAGATTGCACCACTGCAATCCAACCTGGGTGACAGAAAGACTCCGTCTCAAAAAAAAAAAAAAAAAGAAAATAATATACTAGTACATAAAGTGCCACTGGATTAAATCAACAAATCCATTATCCAGCTTAATCCAATTGCTTTCAATGTAGAAACTAATAGAAACAAGTCAAGAGATAGGGAAAATGAACAGATACAAAATAATGTACAAAAACTGATACTGGCTGGGTGCAGTGGTTCACACCAATAAATCCCAGCACTTTTTGAGGCTGAGGTGAGAGGACTGCTTGAGCCTAGGAGTTCCAGTCCAGCCTTGGCAACATAGTGACATCCTGTCTCTACAAAAGAACATAAAAATTAGCTGGGTCTGGTGCCATGTGCCTATAGTCTCAGCTACTCAGGAGATCCAGCTAAAATGAGGCATGAGGTGTCCCATTTTCCTGAGCTGAAGATTGAGGGTTTTCCCCTTTGAAAAATGAGGTACTCTTCAAAATACCTGGACTTCCAATGTTTAAACCAGGAATGAAACACAAACCCTTCCTCTCCCCCTCCCATTGGAACAGCCTTTCTGTTAAGCAGACTGAACAAGAAAATCTGTGACTGTGCCCTTAGCTTATCAACTCTGACGTTTCTCAACAGAACTACGCTCCTCCTCAGTGGAGGGGACTGTTGGAGAGATGGGGGCATTGAGCTTGTGATGGGGGGGCTTTGAATGTAGGTACAGAGAGAGAAGAGGGGGAGGTAGACACTGAGATCAGTTACGGGCAACAAGTCTTGTTTTAGGTAGGGGAAGCAATGGCATCTTTTTAGTTTTATAATGGGTATTACCGAAATATCAGCAAGTTGGCCAGGCATGGTGGCTCACACCTGTAATCCCAGCACTTTGGGAGCCTGAGGTGGGCAGATCACAAGGTCCGGAGTTCAAGACCAGCCTGGCCAAGATGGTGAAACCCCGTCTCTACCAAAAATAAAAAAAATTAGCTGGGCGAGGTGGCACGGGCCTGGAATCCCAGCTACTCGGGAGGCTGAGGCAGAGAACTGCTTCAACCTGGGAGGCAGAGGTTGCAGTGAGCTGAAATCGCGCCACTGCACTCCAGCGTGGGCAACAGAGTGAGACTCCATCTCAAAAGACAAACAAATATCAGCTTTTTGTGTGTGTGTGTGAGACAAGGTCTCACTCCATTGCATGGCCTCAGCTCACTGCTGCCTCAAGTTCCCCAGGGTCAAGCGACCCCTCCCACCTCAGCCTCCCAAGTAGCTGGGACCACAGGCACATGCCACCACGCCTGGCTAATTTTTTTTGTACTTTTTTGTAGAGAGAGACGGTTTCACCATGTTGTCCAGGCTGGTCTCGAACTCCTGACCTCGGGTGATCCTCCCACCTCAGCCTCCAAAAGTGCTGGGATTACAGACATGAGCCACCGCACCTAGCCTCATGCCTCACTTTATGCTCCTGAGCTTTTGCTCCTGTAACATCCCACGTGTTACACCCTTGGGAAGTTTCCACCGAAGGCGGCTTTGGCCGCATGCTTGTGACTTCCAGGAGGAAAAGAACAGGCAGATCACCCTACACGCTCTGCTTCTGTCACTTCCTCCTACAAGGCACACTTTCCTGCTTCATCTCAAGAGGACTTAGGGGAACAGAAACCACGGAAATCAGTTACTCGGAGGACTCCACAGTGATAAGCTCAGCAACAAGAAAAGGAACTGACATTTCCAACACAAATTCACTCATTTAGACAATAATTGTTGAGCTAAAAAAACAACAAAAAGGCTGTTCAGGACAAGCACGGTGGCTCATGCCTGTAATTCCAGCACCTTGGGAAGCTGAGGTGGGCGGATCACTTGAGGTCAGGAGTTCGAGACCAGCCTTGCCAACATGACAAAACCCTGTCTCTACTAAAAATACAAAAATTACCTGGAAATCACTTGAACTCAGGAGATGGAGACTGCAGTGAGCCAAGATCACGCCACTGCACTCCAGCCTGGACAACAGAGTGAGACTGTATCCCAAAAAAAAGAAAAAAAAAAGCGGGGGGCTGTTCAAAAGCCTGAAGAGGCATATCCCGGCCTAAGTATGGGCAGGGACCACCCAGGAGACGCAGGTAGACACCAGGAGTTCATGGTAAACCTACAGCAAATCAGCAGTGAGGCTGACTTGCAGATCCAGGGGGCCAGCATTCCAGGTCTGCACTGTCAACAAATCACAAAACTCTTAGCCTCGGTTTTCTCACCAATAAATGGGTACCAGTATCCCTACTCTAGGGTATCTGGGAAAGCTCTGGGTGGATTGTCTAACCCTGTTCAAATGCCAGTGCATGTAGGTACCCCGGTTTGACAGCAGGAAACATTAATGGCAAGGATATTCACCACAGCACGCATCCCTGCAAAAAGTCACAAGCAACCTTGATGCCCACAGTGAGGGAACTGGTAAAAAACCTACTGTACAAGCATATCATGGAACAGGATGCAACTGTTCTCAATGACAATTTCTTAAGTTGTATGGGTGGTTGGTTGATCTCATTATTCAGGGGAATCCTTTTATATAGAAAATCTTACTCAAAACCCTAAGATATAAACAGATGAAAACTGTGTCTCAGCTTCACCCAGAGTGGAGAATCCATAGCCCTGGCCATGAAGCCTCTTCTAGGCTCTAGAGGCAGCAGCCCCAGTGGGGTCACCAGGAAGCCCTACGGCTTACAGGACTTGAAAAGCTCTGGAGTCGATTCAGCTGTGCTGTTGGGGAGAGTGGTCAATATATCATTAAGAGCAGCCAGGCACAGTGGCTCACACCTGTAATCCCAGCACTTCAGGAGGCCAAGGTGGGCAGATCGCCGGTGGCAGGTGCCTGTAACCCCAGGTACTCTGGAGGCTGAGAAAGGAGAATCATTTGAACCCAGGATGCGAAGATTGCAGTGAGGTGAGATCATGCCACTGCACTCCAGCCTCAGCAACAGAGCGAGACTCCATCTTGGGAAGGGGGAAAAAACACATATATATATATATAAATATATATATATGTATTATTAAGCAAAAATAGCTCCAGTAAGGCTGAAAATTAGCAAGAAGAGTATGACCCGACATTGCTTTTGAACACGTGAGGGATCTATGCAAACACAGGCCTGGAAGGACACACACCACCGTGCTGGAACCATTACCTCCAGGAGATATCATGCAAGGTCATCTCCATTTCACTGCACCTTTCTACCTTGTCTTTCAGTTTGAAAATGGCAGGATCCCGTTTTTATCATTACCATTACTAAACCACCAACTTGGAAGTGGGTGCTTTCAGAAAAGGGCTCAACCATCCCATATCCACTGGCAGAGGCAGCTTGCCTGTGCCCACTCAGCCTCAGGGTAGCCAGAAGGTGCCAAGAGCCGTGCAGAGCTCCCACCTGTGCCTGCGGCATTGACCTTCCGCACCGCCACCTGACTCCACGCCCCAGGAGCTGCCCCACAGTCTAACACGCGAAGGCCAGGCCGCAGAATCTGGTGCCTCTCATTCATCTCCAGGAGCTTGAAGGCGCTTCGACACCGGTAACTCTCCACCTTCGCAGCCTTCACAAATGGGTCCCTAAGATGCCGAGTCAGCCACAGGTGCTCAGCGCCTGTCCGATTCTTGCAGTGACTCCTGGCAGTGTGGAACCCTTTACGCTGAAAGGAAGCACACACCAGCTTCAAGAACCTGGTGGGAGAGAAGAGGAGAAGGCAGGTTGGCATCACACAGATCAGCAGGTAACGAGCTGGGAGGGCCCTCGGTTCAACTCATTTGTTTCTAGAGATGAGGCACCAAGACCCAGGAGGGGAGGTGAACTGACAAAGCAATACAGTCAGAAAGCAGGCATTGCAGGCCGAACTGTGTCCCCACAAAATTCATGTATTGATGTCCTAACCCTCAGTACCTCAGAATATGAGTATATTCGGAGACAGGGTCCTTAAAGAGGTGACCAGGTTAAAACAAGGTCATATTGGTAGGCCCTATTCCAACAGGACTGATGTCTTTATAAAAAGAGATTAGGGGCCGGGCATGGCAGCTCATGCCTATAATCCCAGCACTTAGCGAGGCCAAGGCAGGTCTTGGATCACCAGAGGTCAGGAGTTCGAGACGAGCCTGGCCAACATGGTAAAACCCTGTCTCTACTAAAATTCAAAAATTACAGGCGTGGTGGCAGGCGCCTGTAATCCCAGCTACTCGGGAGGCTGAGGCAAGAGAATCACCTAAAACCGGGAGTCAGAGGTTGCAGTGAGCTGAGATCGTGTCACTACACTTCAGCCTAGGCAACAGAGCGAGGCTCCATCACAAAAAATAAACTAATTAATTAAAATATTATTTTCTCATCTGGCAAAAACATTCATTGGGCTGAGAGACTGCAAGAAAACTTCCTAAGGACAGGTCTTTGCCTGAGTTACCTAGTTCCAGGGCTTTGGCAGGTAGCACAGAGGACCTGGCCTGTCACATTTCATTTTTTCTTTTTTTTTTTTTCTTGAGACATGGTCTCGCTCTATAGCCCAGCCTGGAGTGCACTGGCAAGGTTATGGCTCAACACAGACTCGAACCCCTGGGATCAAACAGTCCTCCCACCTACATGTCTTAAATAAAATTGAACTGAACCCGTGTGAATCGCTGAAGGACAATTTCCAAGACAAGCTGTGCTGTAACAATTTATTCACAGCCCACAATAGCTAAGCAGGGGAAAGCTATACACACGTCCCGTTTAACTCTGAGAACAACCTCACCAAGTAAGTTCTATGTCCTTTTTTCTTTTGAGACAGTCTCACTCTGTCACCCAGGCTAGAGTACAGTGGTGGCTCACTGCAACCTCCAACTCTCGCGTTCAAGCAATTCTCCTGCCCCAGCCTCCCAAGTAGCTGGGATTACAGGCGCCCACCACCACATCCATCTAATTTTTGTATTTTCAGCATAGATGGGTTTCACCATGTTGGCCAGGCTGGTCTCAAACTCCTGACCTCAGGTGATCCACCCACCTCGGCCTCCCAAAGTGCTGGGATTACAGGTGTTGAGCCACTGCACCTGGCCATTCTTGTTTTTGTTTTTTTAGACAGGGTTTTGCTGTCACCCAGGCTGGAGTGCAGTGGCACAATCACAGCTGACTGCAGCCACAACCTCTGGGGCTCAAGAGAACCTCCCACCTCAGCCTCTTGAGTAGCTGGGACTACAGGTGTGTACCACCACTTCCGGCTAATTTTTCTATTTTCAGTAGAGATAGGGTTTCACCATGCTGGCCAAGCTGGTCTCCAACTCCTGACCTCAGGCAATCTGCCCACCTTGGCCTCCCAAAGGGCTGGGATTACAGGCATGAACCACCTCGCCAGGCCACTTTTTGGTGTTTTGGTTTTTAATAGGCAGAGTTTTGCTATCACCCAAGCTGGGGTGCAGTGTCGCAATCACAGCTGATTGCTGCCATAACCTCTGGGTCTCAAGTGAACTTCCCACCACCTCAGCCTCCTGAGTAGCTGAGACTACAGGTGTGCGCCACCATGCCTGGGCTTTTTTTTTTTTTTTTAATTTTTAAAAACTTTTTTTAGAGATGGCATCTCACTATATTGCCTAGGCTGGTCTCGAACTCCTAAGCTCAAACGATCCTTCCGCCTCAGACTCCCAAAGTGCTGAGATGACAGGTGTGAGCCACCAAGCCTGGTCTCCATGTCCATCTTTCTAATTAAAAAAAAAAAAGTTACTACCCCCATGGCTCCGAAATCAAACCTTCTAGCTTCTGCAACACCAAAGTGTGCCGACCAGCCAGGAGGCACTGACTGGTGACCATGAGTCGCTGTCTTCACCTGGCTTAAGTGGTCTCCCGGGACAACGGCACAGGCCAGTCCAAGGGGCTAGAGCACACTCGACAGCCCCAGAAGCGTGGACAGTGGAGCTACCCGGCCCGCGAAACGAACCCCGCGGCGCGGCCCCGGGCGCCTCGGATCTGGGCCCCGGCGCTGCTCCCGCACCTGGACTCGGCCCCCACTGCCTCGGCCTCCCCACGGGTCCATGGGCCTTTCCCGTGGAGACCTGAGGGTGCCCTCCTCCCAGCGATCTGCGACCCGTAGCCCCGGCCTCGCTCCTGTCGCGCTCGCTCAGTGCAGCGACAGTGCCCAGCACTTGGGACCCAGACCCGAGGCCAGGACCGAGGAAGGCGACGGGGCGGACCCACAACCACTCCCGCCTCCTGCACGCACACCACTGGCGCCTCTCTCACCCGGCCATGGGTGGCCCCCGCGCCTGCCTCGAGCCGCCGGAAATGCCTAGTCTCACTTCCGGTTAGAGGCCCCGCCCCTGGAAGCGGCAGTGCAGGTACAAAAAGCGCGCGCGGGGATTCTAGTAGTCGGGGTGACCAGGGAAGGGAGCTGAGCCAGCGGGCTGCAGGACACCAGGTGAGCCTAGCCCATGGGCTTGGGGGAGACCAGTGGCGCCGAGCCGGGGGGTCAGGGGCTTAGGGAAGACCAGGAGGGCGGGTCGGGGGCTTAGGGGAGACCAGGAGAGCGGGGCCGCGGGCTTACGGGAAAGACCAGCAGTAAATCCTCACAAAAATTTACTCTGGAAACCACGTCTTCTAGCAGGAACAGATCAGTGTCAGGACAAAGTACACGGGCCTCGTGAGAAGCTCAGCCACAAACCCACTTACCCTGTCCGACCTGCCTCCACCACCAGGACCCAGTGAAGTGGGACGGGTTCCGTTGTCCTTCTTGAAGGGCGTGCGACAGGGATGTGGCTCACTTCTTCAGTGCCCCGCTGCTCATGCTCTAGGGGAGCATACAGACGGGCAGGCTGGGGGACTCCGACCCCACACCAGTGTCTAGGGGTGAACGTTTGCAGCTCCTGTAGCCCCAGTGGGCATGTGTTACAGGGTGCTCTTTCAGTTTAGCCGTATAGGTGGCTTGTATCAGTTCAATTAGCCTCCTTGCCTTATCGCAAGGACAGAGGGCTTTCTGTATCCCGGGGTTTCTTGGATACTGGAGCAATCAGATCACACGTGGGCTTGGAGAATGAGTGCAAGGTTTTATTGAGTGGAACTAGCCCTCAGCACATGGGGGAGCCAGAAGGGAGTTGGAGCAGGAAGATGGTTTTCTCTTGGAGTCAGGCCGCTAAGCAACCCAGGCTCTCCTCCTACCGCCCCTGCCAAACTCCCTGTGGTTCCGCCAGTTGCTTCCCTGCCGGCCTGCTGCTGGTGCCTGTTGGTATGCTCTCCACATCCTCTTGATGTCTAGCGGCTTGTGTCTCTCTGCCCACTAGAGTCTGGAGGGTTTTATAGGCACAGGATGGGGCGTGGTGGGCTTGGGAAATACAACATTTGGGCAGGAAAACAGAAATGCCTGTCCTCACCTAGGTCCCTGGGCACAGGCCTGGGGGTAGAGCCCTAGCCAGAAACCACGCCCTCTTCTACCCAGCCCTTCCCTGCCCCCCTTCCTTATTGTCCCATCCCTTTTCTTAGATACCACAACTTCTAAGGAGGGTCACTGGTCCTGAATCTTGTGTCTGAATCCTGTCCTGGGGGCCAGGTGTAGACCCCAGAAAAGTTGGTCCTGGCTGGGCACAGGGGTTCACACCTGTAATCTCAGCACTTTAGGAGGCTGAGGTGGGTGGACTGCTTGAGCCCAGGAGTTCAAGACCCGCCTGGGCAACATGGCAAAACCCGATCTCTACTAAAATTACAAAAATTAGCTGGGCATGGTGGCTCATGCCTGTGGTCCCAGCTATGCTGGAGGCTGAGGCAGGAGGCAGCTTCAACCCGGGAAGCCAAAGTTGCAGTGAAACGAGATAATACCACTCTCCTCCAGCCTGGGCAACAGAGCAGGCTCTTGTCCCTAAATAAAGGAAAGTTGGTCCTGGTCCTCCATCTCTTGTCTCGAAAGAAAGAAAGAAAGAAAGAGAGAGAGAGAGAGAGAGAGAGAGAGAAAGAACGAAAGAGAAAGGAAGGAAGGAAGGAGTCTCAAAAGAAAGAAGGAAAGAGAGAGAGACGGGAAGGGAGGGAGGAAGAGAAGGTAAGTTGGTCCTGGTCCTCCAACATTTCTCCAGGGTCCTTTTCCCAGCAGGGACTTGGCGGAGGCATCACCCTCAGAGTTCTTCTCTGGACCTGCACCTGCCCACCTGTGGGAGCAGGAAGGGTCCTTGCTTCCAGTGGCCTCCCTGGGTGCCAGGTCCCACAGTGGCCACAGTAGGAGCAGAGTGAGTGGGGTATAAACTCCTGTCACAGGAGGGATGACTAGCCGGGACCAGCTGAGTGGACCTGTGTCTGCAGCCACGTATTTCCTGTGAATTGGGAAGCCTGCTACGAGAGAGGCAGGCCAGGTCCCACTAGGCTGGAAGAAGCTCCTGTTAATCGAAAGGCCAGTGTTGAAGCCTGACCGGAGAACCACAGGATAAATTGTGTGGTTCTTTTGGTGTCAGTCAGGCACAGAGACTGTTTTGCCCCACTCCTGTGCCTATGACCATGGGGTTCCTGGGAGCAGACGCAGGAGCAAGAGTCTGCTCTGGAAAGGTCACGTTGTCCTTTGCATCTGAGTTGCAGGGAAAGGAAGGTAGAGCCGGCAATCACGGCTTCCCCTCCCCACCTCCCAGAGCACATCCCCTTCCTCCTGGGCCCTGGCACCTGCTTCCTCCATGAGCGTCACCACCAACTCTGCTCTCTCACCTTCCTTTCAGAACCCAGGGACCATGGGCGCCTCCAGGCTCTATACGCTGGTGCTGGTCCTGCAGCCTCAGCGAGTTCTCCTGGGCATGAAAAAGCGAGGCTTCGGGGCCGGCCGCTGGAATGGCTTTGGGGGCAAAGTACAAGAAGGAGAGACTATCGAAGAGGGAGCCAAGAGGTAAGAATGGGGCGGGGCTGGCCGTGGAACCAGCTTTCCCAGGGCACAGGGATTCGGGCTGCAGGGCCAAAGTCTTGGTTTCACCACTTAGAGCTAAGTGGCCTGGAGCACGGATTAACCTGTGAGCCTCAGTATCTTCACCTCAGAATGGGAATAAGAACAGCACCCAGACCTTAGGACTCTTGAAGATCAAATGAGGAGAGGAGCATAAAGGACTTACAGCAGTGCCTGGTGTGTAGTGAGTGCTGAGTGTGTGTGGTGTGTAGTGAGTGCTGAGTGTGTTAGGTGCTGTGGTGTGGTGTGTAGTGGGTGCTGTGTGTTAGCTGCTGTGGTGTGTAGTGGGTGCTGAGTGTGTGTGAGCTGCTGTGGTGTGGTGGTGTGTGGTGTGTAGTGGGTGCTCAGTGTGTGTGAGCAGCTGTGGTGTGTAGTGCGTGCTGAGTGTGTATGAGCTGCTGTGGTGTGTAGTGCGTGCTGAGTGTGTATGAGCTGCTGTGGTGTGTAGTGGGTGCTGTGAGTGTGTGAGCTGCTGTGGTATGGTGTGTGGTGTGTAGAGGGTGCTGATTGTGAGCTGCTGTGGTGTGTAGTGGATGCTGAGTGTGTGTGAGCAGCTGTGTTGTGGTGTGTACTGAGTGTTGTGTGTGTGTTTGCTGTGGTGGTGTGGTGTTGCGTGGTGTGTAGTGGGCACTGTGTGTGAGCTGCTGTGGTGTGGTGTGTGGTGTGTAGTGGGTGCTGAGTGTGTGAGCTGCTGTGGTGTGGTGTGTGGTGTGTAGAGGGTGCTGATTGTGAGCTGCTGTGGTGTGTAGTGGATGCTGAGTGTGTGTGAGCAGCTGTGTTGTGGTGTGTGGTGTGTACTGAGTGTTTTGTGTGTGTTTGCTGTGGTGGTGTGGTGTTGCGTGGTGTGTAGTGGGCACTGAGTGTGTGTTAGCTGCTGTGGTGTGGTGGTGTGTGGTGTGTAGCGAGTGTTGTGTTAGGTGCTGTGGTGTGGTGGTGTGTATTGAGTGTTAAGTATGTGCTGCTGTATTGTGTGTGGTGTGTAGTGAGTGTGTATGAGCTGCTGTGGTGTCATGGTGTGTGGCGTGTACTGTTGTGTGTGCTGCTGTGGTGTGTGGTGTGTACTGAGTGTTGTGTGTGTGTTTGCTGCGGTGGTGTGATGGTGCGTGGTGTGTAGTGAGTGTTCTGTGTGTGTTAACTGCTGTGGTGTGGTGGTGCATGGTGTGTAGTGGGCGCTGAGTGTGTGTGAGCTGCTGTGCTGTGGTGGTGTGTAGTGGGCACTGAGTGTGTGTGAGCTGCTGTGGCATGGTGGTGCATGGTGTGTAGTGGGCGCTGAGTCTGTGTCAGCTGCTGTGGTGCGGTGGTGCTGGGGGTGCAGGGCGTGTCTGGGAGCTACTGTACCTTCTGGCTTAATTGAACACTCCTGACATCCTCACTGTCACTGGAGGGCTCATCAGTCACTTGGTAACTTTGTTCAATGGAGTTGATGATGACATTTATCTCACACCCTTTGCACACAAAATCTCACTGCATCCTCAGCTCACTGAGATAGGAACTGAAGCCCAGAGAGGTTGAGCAGCTTGCCCAAGATCACACAGTCCTCTGGACACCCCTCACCCATCACAGGGTAAATGAGATCGTCTGTGTAAAACATCACAGTCCTGCCCAGATGTAGCCCCTGTTCATGTTCCTGATCTGAGAAAGGTAGGCCACCTTCCCTGGAGAGGAGAAATACAGAGTAAAGAGGGTCCTGGCAGCTAGGTGCAGTGGCTTACGCCTATAGCCCCAGCACTTTGGGAGACTGAGGCAGGCGGCTCGTGAGGTTAGGAGATCGAGACCATCCTGGCCACCATGGTGAAATCCATCTCTACTAGAAAAAACAAAATACAAAAATTAGCCAGGTGTGGTGGCGCACACTTGTAGTTCCAGCTACTCAGGAGGCTGAGGCAGGAGAATTGCTTGAACCCGGGAGGCAGAGGTTGCAGTGAGCCAAGATTGCACCACTGCACTCCAGCCTGGCAATACAGCAAGACTCCATCTCAAAAAAAAAAAAAAAAAAAAAAAAGGGTCCTGACACAGAGGAAAGCCAGGACACTGCAGCCCAGGGGCTTTCCAATGTTTTCATCACAGCCTGCAGTGAGAAATATATTTTATACTCTGATAGAGTATACACGCCCAGGTTTACAGGTACAGCTAAAATAAGCAGCAAAAGCCACCCTTATTACATTAAAAAGCACTCTACTATTTCCGATTCATTTCTTTTTTTTTTCCCCTCCAGAGACAAGATTTCACCCAGGCTGGCGGGCAGTGGCACACTCGTGGCTTACTGCAGCCTCAAACTCCTGGGCTCAAACAGTCCTCCTGCCTCAGCCTGGCGAGTAGCTGGGACCACAGGCACATGCTACCATGCTCAGCTAGTTTTTTAATTCTTTGTAAAGATGGGGTCTCATTCTGTTGCTCAAACTCCTGGGCTCAAACAGTACTCCCACCTGGGCCTCCCAGAGTGCTAAGATTGCAGACATGAGCTACTACACTGGACCCTTTTTTTTTCAATTGCAATCCTGATTTCATGGGGCACATGGGTCCCAACCCTCAGTTTGGAGAGCCCTGTGTGTGACACACTGAGCGTGTACATTCCCTCCAAGGCCTGGGAGCCTAGGCTGCAGCCATGCAGACACATTTGATCAGCACTGTAGCAGGTGCCAGTGCGACGGGCTCTGTGCTGGGGGCTGCAGCTGGGGAGGAGGCCCACTGGATGTGAGTCAGGCATCCAGCGTGCCCACACCTGTAGTGTGTGCAGAGCAACAGCAGCACAGGAAACAGGCAGGAAAGGTGCCCCAGGGGTCCTCCTGCCCAGCCCTTTGTCTCTGCTCTGGTGAGACAGCCCATCAGCTCATGGGTTGCTGCAGCACTGCTCTGTGTGGGGCCTGGGGACGTGGGAGGAACAGGTCAGTCCCTGCCTCTGTGGGGCTCTCATGTCATACGGCTACCAGGTTCAGGAGACATGCAGAAAGAGGCCTGGTCCACACCTGGTGGCCAGGGGCGTCCAGGACAAAGGAAGGGTGAATAACTGGGCACCAGGAAAACACCCTGAGGGTCTGACGTTCGCTGAGAGGGCATGGAGGGAGAGAGGAAGGAGACATTCACAGAAGCACAGAGGGCTGGAGGAACACCAGCCATGCAGGGAAGTGGGAGTGTGATGGGAGCAGGCAGCAGGGCTGAGGAGGCTGGATGGAGGAGCTCCAAGTGGCTGGGTTTCTGCTCCTTGTCCTGCCAGTGACAAGCAAAGCACAGGCCGCCTCATCAGCCCTGATGTATTTTCTTCTGAACTTTCTCACGGTCCAAGGAACTTGCCTCCTGCCCTCTGTAAATATTATACAGGGGGACCATCACTCAGACCCTCAGTGCTGAATACAGCGGTGGCTTGGTCTCAGGGTTTGAGGGGGGAACTGAGGCACAGAGCAAGCAGCTTATGACTTCATCCTCAGGTGTAACCTGGATCCATGGATCTATCCCCCAACCTGGACAGGTGCAGCAGCCCTGTAGCTGGCCTGGCCACCTCCACCCTCCCCTCTGCAGTTCCCACTCCACACAGCTGCCAGGTGGCCCTTCCCAGACTGCATCTGGGTCTCCCCCAACCCCAACACACACAAACGCACACTCACACATTAAACCCTTAACACCTCCCAATGCACTTAAAGCCGCTCTCCTGTGTCAGCCACTGAGCCCCCCACAGGCTTGCCTTGCCCCTCCCTCCCGACTCTCTGCCCCTCAGACACCCCAAACTGTTGCCCACCTTGCTCTTCATCCGGCTGAGCCCCCACCCCACCCCCCGGCAGCTTTCACAGCTAAGAAAGTGCCTTCCCCCACCCCACTGTTCTCAACAAATCTCATCCTGTGTGTTTCCTTCACTGCACTCTCACCCTTTCTAATCATATTTAATGATTCACTTCCTGTCTGTCTTTCCCCAGAATCATTCTACAAAGTCAAGACTGCCCAGGCTAGAGTGCAGTGACATGATCATAGCTCACTGCTGCCTCGACCTCCAGGGCTCAAGCCATCCTCCTGAGTAGCTGGGACTACCAGTGCAAGCCACCACACCTGGCTAATTTTTTTATTTTTAATAGAGACAGGGTTTCGCCATGTTGCCCAGGCTGGTATCAAATTCCTGGCCTCAAGCGATCCTCCCGCCTCAGCCTCCCAAAGCGCTGGGATTACAGGCGTGAGTCACTGTGCCCAGCATAACTTGTCCTTTTTTTTGAAGTGTCATGCACATATAGAAAATTGCACAAATCTCCATCAGTAGTGAGTTTTTAAGAAGTAGGTTCACCTCTTTTTTTTTTTTTTTTTTTGAGATGGAGTCTTGCTCTGTCACCTGGGCTGGAGTGCACTGGCACAATCTCGGCTCACTGCAACCCCCACCTCCTGGGTTCAAGCAGTTCTGCCTCAGCCTCCTGAGTAGCCCACCACGCCCAGTTAATTTTTGTATTTTTATTAGAGACAAGAGTTTCACCATGTTGGCCAGGATGGTCTTGATCTTCTGACCTCATGATCCACATGCCTCAGCCTCCCAAAGTGCTGAGATTACAAGCGTGAACCACCTCACCCAGCCACCTGTTTCTGTTTTTGAGCTGGAGTCTTGCTCTGTTGCCCAGGCTGGAGTGCAGTGGCATGATCTCTGCTCACAGCAACCTTCACCTCCCAGCAATTTTCCTGCCTCAGCCTCCCAAATAGCTGGGACTATAGGTGCGCACCACCAGGCCTGGCTAATTTTTGTATTTTTGGTAGAGACAGGGTTTCACCATGTTGGCCAGGCTGGTCTCAAACTGACCTCAAGTGACCCGGCCGCCTCAGCTTCCTAAAGTGCTGGGATTACAGGCATGAGCCACTGCATCCAGCGAGTCCACCTGTTTAAGCAACATGTAGATCAAGAAATAGAAGTGGACCGTGGACCCGGCCCTCCATCCTGACTTCCAGCAAAGTTGATGACTTTGGCCTGTTCCTGGTGCAGGATCCTAGAGGCTGCACTCTCCGCCGGCTTCTTTCCAGCATGACATGTGTCACAGCAGTGGCTCCTCCTCCAGCTGCTGGGTAGTGCCCTGCGGAGGCACGCGCTGCAGCTCACCTGCTCTGCTCAGGTCACCCGCTCTGCTGCAGGTGTGCATGTGGGGCTTCCCCTTGGGAGCTGTTGCAGGTGACTGCCAGGAACAGTCCTGAACGTGTCTTTTGGTGCCTGTGTGCACCCTTTCTTGGTGGACAGTTACCTTGGAGGAAACGTGTAGATATTCAGCTTCAGCAGAGATTGCCAAATGACTTTCCACAGATGTTTCACTGATTCAAACTCCCACCAGGGGCGTGAGTTCTGCTTCTTCCAAATGCTCAACAACACTTGGTACTTCCTCCTTTTCATCTTAGCCATTCTGGTAGGGGCGATAAGCTCGCTAAGGTTCTGTGTGCCCTGACGACTGAGGAACAGGAGCGCCTTCTCAGTGTCTGTGGGCTGCTTGGATGTCCTTCTTTGTGAAGTATCTGCTCAAGCCTTTTGCCCATGTTTGAATTTAGTTACCTGTTCCTGATTTTTTTTTTTTTTTTTTTTTTAACAAGACGGGGTTTCACCATGTTGGTCAGGCTGGTCTTGAACTCCCAACCTCAGGTGATCTGCCCGCCTTGGCCTCCAAAGTGCTTGGATTACAGGCGTGAGCCACCACGCCCGGCCTGATTTTATTTTTTTAAGAGACTGGGTCTCACAGTGTTACCCAGGCTGGTCATGATTTCTGATTTATTTGTAGTTCTTTAAACATTTTGGATGTGAGTTGTCAGATAGATATTATATATATTGCAAATATTTTCTATTCAGTGGCTTCTACTCTTAGTGATATTTTGGTAAACAGAAGTTTATTATTTTAATATAATCTAAAATGTAATTTTTATTTTATGGTTAGCATTTTTCACATGCTTTTAAAGAAATCTTCCTATCCCAAGCTTAAGATATTCTCGGGCCAGGCACAGTGGCTCATGTCTGTGATCCCAGCACTTTGGGAGGCCGAGGTGGGAGAATCACTTAAGCTCAGGAATTCAAGACCAGCCTTCTCTACTAAAAATGTTAAAACTCGGTCAAGTCTGGTGGTGCAGACCTGTGGTCCTAGCTACTCAGGAGACAGAGGTGGGAGGATCACTTGAGCCCAAGAGGTTGAGGCTATAGTAAGTTGTGATAGCACCATGGCACTCCAGCCTGGGCAACAGTGTGAGACCTTGTCTTTATTTATTTTTTAATATGGAGTCTCACTCTTGTTGCCCAGGCTGGAGTCCAGTGGCATGATCTCAGCTCACTGCAACCTCCGCCTCCCGGGTTCAAGCGATTCTCCTGCCTCAGTCATCTCCCATGTCACTGGGATTACAGATGCTCACCACCACGCCCAGCTAATTTTTTTGTATATTTTTAGTAGAGACAGACAGGGTTTCACCATGTTGGCCAGGCTGGTGTTGAACTGACCTCAGGTGATCCACCCGCCTTGGCTTCCCAAAGTGCTGGGATTACAGGCGTGAGCCACCGTGCCCTGCTGGGACCCTGTCTTAAAGGGAAAAAACAAATCCCTCGTTGGGGAGCATCTGCAGGCGTGAGGAATGGGAGACACTGGAGCCAGACAGTCTGGTGCTTAGGGGTCCCAGGGCCCTGGGAACCCAGCAGCAAAAGGCCTTGTCCCCCAGGGGATGACGCACAGGCAGCCCCAGGCCACCAGCATGGCCCTGGGTTCAGTACCTGTGAGTCTGAATGGATTTGCCCCTGGGGCGACCCCAAGCCCTTGCTCAGTAGGGGGAGGCAGGGAGGAGCCTTGGCAGCCTGCTCTCCAGAAAGGCTGGTTCCTGCATTATCCACGCAATGCCCAGTTGTATTCTATCAGGAGGACTCCAGGACCGGCCCTAACCCCCAGGCCAAGAGCCTGTTTAGACGCCCTCCCCACTCACCTGCAGGGGGCAGGCCTGAGCAGTCATCCCCTGTCCAGAGGGCTGGACTCAGACCCTCTGTGGGGCGGGGGACAGGCACGTGGGGAGTACTGGATTACGGGGGTATGCAGGTTTGGGCTCTAGATGCACAATGTGAGACTATCTTTGTAGGCAGCATCCCTGACCCCCAAAGACCAGTGAGACCCGGGACACGGGAGCAGGACCAATGGGAAGCAGGCCTGTGGGGACCTCCGACTCCCGCCTCCCCACACCACCGAGGACTCACCACCCTTTATTTTTGTTTAATGTATTTCTCATCCTGTTCCCCGTCTGCCGTCTGGGGAACTGGGTGGCATGGATAGAGCAGACACTTGAGCAGAAAAACATCATCATCTTCGCCTGCATGGCGCTCCCTGCCTGTGAAATGGAGCTCCAGCGCTGTCTCCCAGAAGATTCTTGATGCTTCCTACGCTGCTGTGTGCTGGGGAAGATTAACTGAAATCAGTCACAACATTCCGTCGGGAGGTGATGCTTTTTAAGACAAGCAACAGCCGGCCGCCAAGAGGCTGGTGAGGCCCCACTGAGCACGTCTGTTGCATCTAGCTGGGGAGCCATTTGCACCCTGCAAGGACAAACACACATGTTAATTGTTTAGCTCAAGTCCAACTTTAATTAGCCACCTCCATCAATAAATGTTGATTCCAGGTCTGCTTCCTCTCCATTCCCTGCAGCTTACGCTTATATTAAGGAGGCATCACTTAAATCAGACCAT
The DNA here is from genome assembly GCA_963573385.1 of Cacajao melanocephalus. Lineage (NCBI taxonomy): Eukaryota > Metazoa > Chordata > Mammalia > Primates > Pitheciidae > Cacajao > Cacajao melanocephalus. The sequence goes on along the minus strand of CAUYLG010055361.1, from coordinate 83,807 downwards.
TTAGGCCAGGCATGGTGGCTCACACCTGAAGTCCCAGCACTTTGGGGGGCCAAAGCAGAAGGATCGCTTGAGCCCAGCAGTTCGGGACCAGCCTGGGCAACATAGCAAGACCCTGTCTCTACGAAAAAAAATAAAATAATGCAGACACACCCACAGAAAAATTAGCTAGGCATGGTAGGAGGAGCAGACAGCAGTGCCCAGGGGCCACAGTCCATGCATCCCCAGGGTCCCAGCACAGAGTAGGTCTTCGAGAAGGTCTGCTGAGGGACTAAGCAAGAACCCGACTGAGCACAGCAAGCAGACACTCAGAACGGGAGGTCAGCAGCACCGCTGTACCCAACACCAGTTTCCACGATAACCCGACATTGGAACATTTTATTCTTTCATCACAAACAGGAGTTGAGAAGCCGGCTGGATTCCTTGAGGTGTGGAACGTCACACACTCCTCCCTTCTTGAGTAGAAAGCACACGGTATAAAATGTGTATAATGTTTGCTTTTTTTTTTTTTTTTTTTGACAGGGTCTAGCTCGGTTGCCCAGGCTGGAGTGCAGTGGTATCATAGCTCACTGCAGCCTCTAACTCCTGGGCTCAAGTGTTCCTCCCATCTCAGCCTCCTGAGTAACTGGGACTACAGGCAAGTGCCACCACGCCCAGCTAGTGTAGAAACAGAGTTTTGCCATGTTGCCCAGGCTGGTCTCAAACTCCTGGGCTCAAGTGATCCTCCCACCTTGGCCTCCCAAAGTGCTGGCATTACAGGCATGAGCCACCGTGCACCCAACCCGTTTGCATTTTTATTTTTTAACCTTAAACGATAAAGGGTTAATGTTTGCATTTTTTAAGGGATGTACAGAGGAGAAACAGCCAAAGGAAAACACTGATATGGTGGCATTCCTGGGTGATGAGTTTATGGTATTTTGTTTCCTGGTCATCTACAACAAATATGTAATTTTTAAAGTATTTTTAAGTTAGCAATAGCATTAGACTACTTCAGGGAAGCCTTCTGGCTGTGTGGCAAAGCAGAGGGAATGGCTTGTTCCCAGCCACAGCAGCACTTGGGCACTCCATGGTGAGGTCAGCCCCTTCACCTGCTTCAGGAACAGCTGTGGGGATCAGGTCCCAAGAACATGCAGGAAGATGCCACAGCAAGAGGCCCAGGGCACGTGTCCTGCGTGGTCAGCCTAGGGGCCAGAGTTAAAACCAGAGCTCCTCCTTTAAGAAAGAGATCACAGAAGGCTGTGGTTTCATCCTGTGTTCTCAGAGAAGTGGCGCCAGGCTAGAAAGACATTTCTTTCAGCAGGCCAGCCCAGCATACAGGACCCAGGTTCCCAGAGCAAACGTCCCAGGGCTCCGGCAGCCATAACTACAGCTGCATGGGCTCTGATGCTCAGTCGCGGAAGAGTGGGTAACTAGGAATGAAGGAAGTTGGGTCAGTCCCAACCCTGCTGCCCTCAGGTCTCAAGACTGGACAAGTGGCTGCACTCCACTGGGCTATCACTGGTACAGAGAGCGCTGGACTAGAACTGCGATCCTCCCACCAGTGGCTCCACACCATCTTCACGCCCCTCCCCAGAGCCTCTCCACCATACTGTGTCTTCAAAGTTCAAGTTGATTCTGAAGCTCAGGCAGGGCGGGACCAGCTAATGCATTCTGGGTGACATCTTCTTGGGTCTCCCATCTGCTCCAGTGGCTCCCTGGGCTGTATAGATGCCCAGCTCCTCCTCCCTTGCCATCATGTGGGCATGGTGGCCTGCCTGAAGCCCTCCCTTCCCCGTCCACCTCTGCCCACAGGGAGCTGCAGGAGGAGAGCGGTCTGACAGTGGACACACTGCACAAGGTGGGCCAGATCGTGTTTGAGTTCGTGGGTGAGCCTGAGCTCATGGATGTTCATGTCTTCTGCACAGACAGCGTCCAGGGGACCCCCGTGGAGAGCGACGGTGAGTCTCACAGGGCCTGCTCCCCACTCCCCACCATGCGTGTCCCATCTCCTGGCTGGGAGAAAGGCCATCAGCTCAAACCAGCTCTGAGTGCCAGGCACCGGGCAGCCTGCGTCCCCTCCACCCCACAATGCCAGCATGGGGACCTGAGCCATGGCCTCTGCACCCATTTTCCAACCCTAAAATGAGAAACATGGTCAGAGGATTAAATACAAATGATCGTCAGGTTCCTCATGATCACTCAGGGTACTCTTCAGAGAGCCAGTTTATGTTTGGGCTGGCCAGACGCAGTGGCTCACAGCTGTCATCCCAGCACTGTGGGAGGCTGAGGCAGGAGGATCGCTGGAGCCCAGGGGTTCAAGACAAGCTTGGGCAACATAGCAAGACCCCGTCTCTACAAAAATAATAACAACAAGCATTAAATTTGGGTTGCACGTCAGTGCCTCCTCTTCTCCCCTTGGTACAGAAATGCGCCCACACTGGTTCCACCTGGACCAGATCCCCTTCAAGGACATGTGGCCAGACGATAGTTACTGGTTTCCACTCCTGCTTCAGAAGAAGAAATTCCATGGGTACTTCAAGTTCCAGGGTCAGGACACCATCCTGGACTACACGCTCCGAGAGGTGGACGAGGTCTAGCGGGAGCCCTGGGCAGCGCCTGGGCAGGAGACTTGGCTGCTGAACAGCTGCAAACCGTCTGTTCACCCGGGCGCAGCGAGTGGATCAGAGCTGGGTTTTGTCTGTAGTGTGATTGGACGGAAAGGAAAATAAAGGTCTTTAACCTTTTTTTTTTGGAGATGAGTCTCCTTCTATTGCCTCTGTTGCCCAGGCTGAGTGCAGTGATGCGATCTCGGCTCACTTCAGCCTCCGCCTCCCAGGTTCAAGCGATCCTCCCATCCATCTCGGCCTGTCGAGTAGGTGGGATTACAGGCGCACACCACCATGCCTAACTAATACTTGTATTTTTAGTAGGTGTGGAGTTTCACCATGTTGACCTGGCTGGTCTTGAACTCCTGACCTCACGTGATCCGCCCGCCTCAGCCTCCCAAAGTGCCTGGGATTACAGGCATGAGCCACCACGCCCGGCCGGTCTCTTTTTAAACTTCCTTCTCCAGACACCAGCACAGCCTGCCGGGTCCTGTCCACAGGAAGCTGCCAAATGTGCTGGGCTGCGACCCACGCTGCTGCACAGAGGTGGGAGAGGACAGAGACTGTCCTGGAGGTGGGCAGCTAGCGGAGGGCAGGGCACACATGCTCAGTGCCACTAGCTGGAGGTGTGTCCCCCCCTGCACAGTGTGGGAAACTGAGGCTGAAGTCCAGGCTGAACACCTCATAGGCTTGTCCCCCTCCCCTGCCCAACTTTCATACACGTTTAATAACAGTTGTTCGCACACAATTATTCATAAACTGTCCAAAATGTAGGTTGTGTGTAAACAATTCCAGTTTATTGGGTGTATTGAATATTGATTCCGGCAGCCTCCTAAAGTGCTCTGGACATGAACTGACCCGCAAAGCAAGAGCAAAGGCCTCAGGTGCACAGAGCCACCCTGACATCCCTCAGCTCGGAGTCCCCGTGCCCGTCAGAGCCCTACACCTGTCTCCCCTGTCTGCGCTGCCTCTATGGCAGACAGGGCAGCTGTCTGCATGGTGACCCCGAGTCCACAGGACAGGAGGATCCAGTGAGAATGTTCCCTTTCACTGTGATCTGCAGCCCCCCTCCCGTGGCCCTGCCAGCTGCCTGTCCTCCTAGGGCAGGCGGCATCTGGCATCTCCACCCGCATCACGCGCAGCTGTCCCTGCCAGCTGGGCAAGGCTGCAATGCCCAGCACAGGCTTGGGCCACGGGCAGCAGGAGGGCTGGAGAGACATGTGGGGAACCCCACTCCCAGCACAGGGCCTCCACCTGCAGCAGGAAGCAGCCTCTCATCCCCCAGGTCAGCCCCTGGGCCTGGGTACCTGCCAAGGCAGCACAGGGCCAGGGCCAGGGCCAAGAGGTAATTGTAAGAAGAAAGGTGGCCTCTGCCATCCCCTGCCTTGCCTGGCTATTGGGGCCTTTTTTAACCCCTGGGGGGCAACGGGGTGGTTGGGTGGTAGGGAGGTGTTCCAAAGCCAGTGTCCACCCCTCCACAGAGCCAACGCCAGGGCACACAGGAAGCGGCCACAGTCACATGTGGGAGACAGGCTGCCCTCCTCACCCCTACCTCCCCTCAACCCTGCCCTCCTGCTCCCCCTCACCCCTGTTCCCCTGCTCTGTCCACACCCCTACCCTCCTGCTCCCTCACCCATCCTCCTGTCCCCTCCACCCCTGCCCTCCTGTTCCCGCCTCACCCCTGCCCTCCTGTCCCCCACTCACCCCTGCCCTCCTGCTCCCAACTCTCCTGCCCTCCTGATCCCTCCTCATCCCGGCCCTCCTAACCCCCCCTCACCCCTGCCCTCTTGATCCCTCCTCACCCCTGCCCTTCTGTTCCCCCCCACCCCTGCCCTTCTCACCCCTGCCCTAGCCCCTCACCCTGCCCTCCTGTTTCTTCCTCACCCCTGCCCTCCTGCTTCCCCCACTCCTGCCCTCCTGCTTCCTCACCCCTGCCCTCCTGTTCCCCCCGCCCCTGCCTTCCTGCCCCCCCATGCCTCGCCTCCTGTCCCCTACTCACCCCCACCCTCCTGTTTCTCCTCACCCCTGCTCTCCTGTTCCCTCCTCACCCCTGCCTTTCTGCTTCATCCCCACCCCTGCCCTCCTGTTTCCTCTCACCCTCACCCCTTGCCCCTGCCCTCCTCCTTTCTACCTCCATCCTCAGCCTCTGGACACAAGGACCCTGAGACCCTGGTCCTGAAGTTTCCACCACAGGGAGACACTGCCAGGCATGTGGCCTCCTATCATACTTACCGACCCCAGAGTCCCTGCCAGGAACGCTCCTTCAGAAATGCTCATTTGAGTCTTGCTCTCTCCTTGGAGGGCTGTATTGCGAGTGCATGCCTTGCCTACCCTGGAGACATGAGGCCCCAGCGCCTAATGCCGGCCACGACTCTGCCCACAGCCTTTATGGTCCTGCAGCTGAACAGGCAGGTGCGGGCAGACAGCGAGGCCTTGCAGCCTTCTGCCTACACAGGGTCACGCTGCATGGCTTAGCTGTCACGGCACCAATCATGGAAACTGAGAATCTGTCTCTGCAGAGGCAGTCAGAAGGCAGCACAGCCCAAGACTTGGGTGGGCTATGGACTCACAGGATAGCCCACCCATCGGGCTCCAAAGGGAACGCTGCCCTCTGCTCCTCTGGCCAGAAGGGAGCAGCCCACCCCACAGCAGGAAGGTACCGGCAGAACCCACAGGGCAGGGCAGGGTCCGAACACCACAGCCACCGAGTCGGCACAGCCCACAGTCGGCACAGCCCACAGAGCCAGAAGGCACAGCCACTCCCTCTGGCCAGCTCACAGTGAATGATGGATCACCTGCTTGTGGGACACACACAGGAGTCTCCCTCTCCATCCTAGGGCCGTGAGATCCCCGTGGGTGCAGGCAGAAGGGAAGCAAACTCCGTGAGTGGAGGGAACGCCTGGAGGCCAAAGAGCATCTAGAGAACGGAGGGACCTCGGAAACCCTGGGGACTGGGATCCTCTTCCAGCACCTCTCCCAACGGGGAAGGCCTCAGGCTCTGGAGAAGCCCAGGGGTCCGGGAGTCCCCCCAGGCTCCATGTGCCTTCCGCAAAAGGGGTTTGGGGCAGGAGCAGACCCAGGCCTGAGGCAGACATTCCAGCCCCACAGAGCTCAGGAGAATGGCTTCTTAATCCAGAGAAGGGAAGGGTCCCCTCTGTGTGCGGGTGCCTGGGCCGGGACGTGCATGGCGGGAGGCTGCGGGGCGGCTCTAGTTGCCTCAGAGAAGGAAATCCGTCTAAAAGGGGGCTATCCCTCCTCTAAAGCCCCAGCCAGAATGGAACACGTTCCCCCATGCCCCCACCTGTCCTCTGCCGGCCCATCCAGCCTCAGAGCCACACAGTGAAGACCCTAACACTGGCCATCAGAAATGAAGGGAGTCCAGGGGACAGGAACAGAGCCACTGTAGCGCCCACTCTCAGACCCCTAGCTCTCCATCATGCCTTTGTCTTCCAGGCCTGAGACCAAAGGCACACACGGGGTCATGGTGTGAGCAGGGGGACATGGGACCACTGGATCCTAGAGGCCACTCCCAGACCAGGGCTCCTGGTGTTCACTGCAGTGAACCGAGAAAATCCAGTGCACTCCCCGTGCCCGATGGCCAGCCCTCCCGACCTTGCCACCACAGAGCCATGACAGTGTCCACACTCACTGGCTGTCCCCTTGCTGTCCATGGCCAGTCCCATGCCTGGCTGCAGGGTGGCCATGCCTTCCCTCTCTCCTCCGCTGACCAGCACCATGAGGCCGCCCCTCCTGACTGTTCCAGCATCTGGAGGCCGAGGCCCCGCCCCCATGTTCCTCCAGGCACAATCTCTGTGAGATGAGAGATCCCTGCCTTCCCTGACGGCTCTGGGTGTCAGGAGGAACCCCACCATCCCTCTCCACCAGGCTAGCAGGCCACAGGATAGAGGACAGCGTGGCACAGCTGTCCTGTGATCCATGGGTGCCCTCCCGGCCCGCAGGCTGAGTGCATCTGCTCTAGCTGCAGCACTGGCGGGAAAGGGGAGCTGCCGTCCAAAGGGAATTACACGGGACACACCGTTTGGAAAGAGGTTTTAGTGTGGCCGCAGGGAGCATCGCCTTAGCCTCACGCTAGTGAGGACACAGGCCGTCCTCTGGCGGGGACTGCGGCAGGGAACGTGGTGGGGTCAGGGCGCTGTGTGGTCCCGCAAAGAGGCAGCTGAGCTTGGGTCTCAGGTCGTTCCACACCTTGCTCATCTGAAAGGGAACACGAAGAGAACAAGATCAGCAGGCGGGGCCCAGGCTCCCCACCACGTTCTAATCCCAATTCCTTCCCCTCCCTCCTTCCCCTGCCAGTGACAGGGACAGAGGGGCATGAGGATACGTCAGCTCCTCGAACCTCCTACAGAGCCAGTGCTGCCCATCCTGCACAGAGGAAGTCCAAATGAGGAGTGGACCAGTGGCCTCATGTGACCTGTGGTCACAGATGCCCACACCTCAGACCCTGCACCCAGGAGCAAGGGCCGCAAAGCTGCCTGCCGTGGAATCACGAGAAGCGTTGCTATCGAGTCACTGCCAGTACGTGCTCTAGCTACCGTGTAGGCACTGGCTTCACGAAAGCTTTGGCAGGTCAAACACCAAGGCCAGCCTAGGCCACAGAGGGACACCCTGTCTCCACAAAAAATCAGAAATCTTAGCTGGGTGTGGTAGCGCATGCCTGTGATCCCAACTACTTGGGAGGTTGAGGCTGCAGTGAGCTGCAACTGCACCACTACACTCCAGCCTGGTTGACAGAGCAAGACTCCATCTCAAAACAAAAAAAAGCAAACCAAAAACACAAAGACCACATCCACCAAATCAATAACACACAAACCGGAATGCAAACGGTAGCCCCACTCGCCAACCACTTTTGGAACCAGGGCAATGAACGGACGCTGTGGACGTGAGGAGGGGAGCGTGGCAGCAAGGCAAGGGTCAGGACAAGACCTGCCGTGCAGGGGCTCAAGTCGCCAGAGACAGGCAGGGCGCAGCCCTAGGGGCCTGCAGGGGAGGCTGAGTCACTGGAGCACAGCACACTCATCTTAGCATCACAGGACTAGGAATTCCTCATCACAATAATGGAACTGGTAGGACTGGGGTGATGGCATCATGCCCCAGGCAGGACAGGGCCCCACCTGTTGGTCACGTTCCTTCACTGAGGACACGCCCAGCCACCCAGATGTCCAAGCCCAACCTGGTCCCCTGAGACCGTGGCCATCTCGCAGTGGTGCTCCCAACACGGGCAGCTGTCTCTGCCTCTCCAGCCCCACCACTGCCACCTCCGGCCTGCCATTCCCAAACTGCCAGACGGCACCCAAGGCACCAAGTACCTCCCCGGGAGAGCGTGAAACCTCATGACCATCCCAGACGCTAAGCACCATTCAACACACGCCACAGACCATGGCTTCAAAGCTGCTTGCAGCTACTTAATAAACTGAATTTCGGCCAGGCGGAGTGGCTCACGCCTGTAATCCCAGCACTTTGGGGGCCTGTCTCAGGACTGCAAGAGCATTTCTTCTCAAAGGCTGAAGGAAGCACCATCTGGAGAAAGCTGGCCAGTGCTCTTTGGAAAAACACCCCACCTACAGTGCTCCCAAGCACTCAGAACCCTTGTCTCAGCCACAGGGTGTGGGAGCTCTGCAGGCTTTACCTGACTTCTCAAATCCCTCCAGAAGGTAAACTGTCCCTGTCTGTTCCTCCCTCTGCCCCCAGGAATCACAGGGACACGCTCATGATTCTGATTTTGGCTACAAAGGAGACTAGAAGATCTGGGTGAGCACCATGTTCCATGTGGACCCCAACTCCACTAAAGAACATCTCGAGGGCAGCTGGCCACCGCACTGCCAGGCTTGAGGGAAGGGCGTCGGGGGAAAAAGGAAGGCTGTGGCCAAGACAGCATCCTGAGCAAGGGGGGCCTCACCTCCTTGTGCCCTTGGATCTGGGAGTTCACGAAGGCACGGAGGATGTGGGAAGTGAGGGGCAGGTAGACGTGGATGAGCTGTGTCTCCTGGTGCAGGCAGTACAGGGAGAAGTAGTTCCGCAGCTCCATGGTCTGAATCGCATTCTCCTGCTGCAAATTCAACAGCCACCTTAGCACCCGGCCCAGCCAGTGGCTAGAGGAGCACCAAGGCCTGAACACCAGCGTGCTCCCTGAGCCAGGGCAGCCCCTCCTCCTTCAGCCTTCACCAGGCATTTCAAAGGTGGCAAGGTAAGAGAGGGCCAGTGAGGGAGCACCGGGCAGGGAGCCACGTCACTCTGGGTACCCGGGGCAGCTCCCAGCCTCCCCAGCCTCCACCGCACCCCCAGCTCTGTTCCAGACGCATGGAGCCAACCCAGGAGAGCCCACCGGGACAGCTCCAGGGCCCACCAAGGCTGGGAGGGGCAAGGCTCCCACGGGCCTGCCTGGCCGCCCACCTCCACGATGCGGGACTCCAGCTGCTCCACGGACTCTGGCTCGCGGTTCTGCACAGCAGCGCTCATCATCTGCCTCTTCATCAGGCTGTACTTGTGCAAGGCCCGCTGGTGCTTGTGCAGCACACCCTTCTCGTGCCGCTCGCACAGGTCCTGCAGGGTCAGAGAGGCATTCAGCCTTGGCCCCCAAAGCCCACGCCAGGGCCCTGTGGAGCCAGCCGAGGGCAGCACATCCAAGAAAGGGAAGGTCCTGGCTTCTCAGCTTCTCCCATCCCCCAGGAGTTACACCCTTGAAAGATCCTAAGATCATTCCAGAAAGCTCTGCCCCCAACCAAGGAGCAGCCAAGACTCACCTTATATGACTGCAGCAGATCCAAGAAGAGGTTCAGCTTCTCCACCACGTCATTCTCCTCCTGCTTACCCTAGAGGGTGACGGTGAGGGTGAGCTTACCCACGAGGACACACAGAGGACCCGGAACCCTGCCCGGGAACTCAGACCCAAGCCTGGCCTGGGCTGGTTCCGTTCTCCCAGAGTCAGAGGGGCTCCCCAGGACAACCAGCCAGGTCTGCAGGGGGCTCCCTTCCCCACCAGCCCACCCGAGACCAGGCGGAGACATTTTTGAGCCCAGCAGTCTTGATGGGCACAAGACCTGCGATCCAGGAGGACAGCTGCCCGGCCTCCTGCTGATCAGCCCGTCCAGCCTTCCTCTGGGCTTCAAAGAGCCGGTGTCTCTCCCGACACACACGCTGGGAGAGCCAGGCGCCCCAGAACCCCCAATCCCTGGTGGCTCTATCAAGCACCACAGAAAACCTGAGCTCCCATCTGATGCTGTGAGCTGTGTTGAAAACGGGCACGCCCGGAAGGGATATGGAGGAGAATGAGGACATCACCTCTGCATCAGTAACAAGGAGAGAAATGCAGGCCTAGGAAGGGGTGCAGGGTAGGAGGGACAGCAGCTGCAGGAAGGACACGCTGTGAAGCCACAACGGAGGGGCCAGCAGAGGCATTTGGTGCCTAGGCTGAGGAGCCAGGAAGGGAGGTGGCCGCCTGGGGCTGCACACAGAAGCGTCACACTGGACGGCAGGGACAGCGGTGGGCGCAACAGCGGTGGGCGAAGGCTCCTCTCTGGCCTCACACATGGTTTTGTGCGGGCGGCACAGCCACAGACACAGCCCAACAGGGCAGTGAGCGCACAGCAAATGGCAGGCAGCCCTATAGTGGAAAAGGGGCCCCTTAGTGGCAGAGGGATGACCAGCCGCTAGAGTCACACAGCACCTGGGGACATGAGGCAGCCCCCACGGGCCGAACCCCACACAGAGACTGCTCTGGCTGCTCCGCTCACACCAGTAGCAGCCCTCAGTGGGGACACAGGCCAGGCCACAGCACACACAGCCCGACCCTACGGTCAGAGGCACCTGCGGTATGAAGGGTCAGCCCAAAGCCCTGGGCTCTAGCTGCCACTGAGGGGAGCATGTGAGCTCTGGACACGGCAGCAGAAGGGGCAGCCCGTCCACCCCTGACCTGCGCTGCTCACCACAGACCCCCCCAGCCACAATGGCAATGAAGCCAGCCCGATGGCAGGGATCCTGGGGAAACTCCCAACACTGACACCTTCGGTGACACCCCAGCCCTGAAGGGCTCCAGCACAGCTCACTGAGCACCTCGGGGACACCACGCTCCCTCCCTCGGGCTCCACCTGCAGCAGGGGGTGAAAAGCTCACAACACGAACCACACGTCAAGCTCAGCAAGAGACAGCACAGACAGAAGAAATGACTGGAAGGAGTTTTGTGGGACACAGCGCTGGAATGGGAGCCGGGGATGCTGCCCAGGCTCTGCTGCACCCCAGGACACCCTAAGATGCCCCTGCCACCCTCCAGACTTCAGGCCGACTGAACAAGGAGGCTCTCCGGCACCAAGCCCACACCCGCAGCAGCTGGGATTCCAGCCAGTAAAATGTGCCAGGAGAAGAGATGTGCTAAGAATTTCTAACACTCAAGAGGGAAAATGCCAGCTGACCACAGGTGCCCAGCTCCCACCTGACCAGGCAGGGGCTCAGGAAAATGGAGGCTTATTCCCTGACCCAGCAGAAGAGGAGGTGCTCGGGGGTCCCCCTGCTCGTGTCATTTGCCACCAAGTCCCATCTGTGGTTCAGTGCTGCACGAAACCCTAAACCAGGGGTGTCCACTGTTTTGGCGTCCCTGGGCCACATTGGAAGAATTGTCTTGGGCCACACATAAAATACACTAACAGGAATGATAGCTGATAAGCTTAAAAAAAGAAGAAGAAAAAAAGAAAAAAGGTCTGTGCATAAATCTCATAATGTTTTTAGAAAGTTTACAGGTTTTTGTTTGTTTTGAGAAAGAGTCTCGCTCTGTCACCCAAGCTGGAGTGCAGTGGGCACGATCTCAGCTCACTGCAACCTCTGCCTCCCTAGTTCAAGCAATTCTCCTGCCTCAGCCTCCTGAGTAGCTGGGATTACAGGTGCGTGCCACCACGCCCAGCTAATTTTTGTATTTTTGGTAGAGATGGGGTTTCACTGCGTTGGCCAGGCTGGTCTTGAACTCCTGACCTCAGGTGATCTCCCCACCTCAGTCTCCCAAAGTGCTGGGATTACAGGTGTGAGCCACTGCGCCCAGCCAAGTTTATGGATTTGGCCACATTCAAATGTTAGGCCACATTCAAAGCCTTCCTGGGCTGTACGCAGCCTGTGGGCCACAGGTTGGACAAATGTTCCCCAAACCATCAATGCATGTGCCATTAACCAAGGTGAAGGCCCCGTCACCATGGAAAACAGACCAGTCTCACATGTCTTGCTGGGATATGGCTTCCTACAGCTCCTAAGAGGTCTAGGGAAAATAAAACTAGCGTAAATACAAGCAAAATTAGGAAAAACAGTACTCGCTGTCTCTGACTGTACAGCAAGGGTGAGATGGAACTTTTGCTGTATCAAATGAAAGGCCTTGAGGTTTGTTTCATGTAAAAGCTCAATTTCACTACAACCAAGGGCAATGAGAGATATTCAGGAAACAGCACTTCTCCAGACATCACAGTCCCAAAACAGAACTCATGAAATGTCAGTTACAGAGCTGAGCAAAACCTCAAACCACAAACTTCTACCACACCAGAAGCCTGAACCTTCTCTCCCTCTTCAAGGTGGAAATGCAGCATCATCCAGGGCTAAATCAGAAAAAAACCCTGGGAATCACCTCATGAGTATATTCGTCCAGTGCTCTACAGAGCCCAGGGGCAATCTGGGCACCCCGCTGGCTGCCACCTGCTGCAGAAGGAGTGGGCTGTGGCAAGGGTCTGGGTCCCTGCGACAGCAACGGCTTTTACATTTTGCACACCAAGCTTGAAAGAAAGGGTCAGCAGGTTAAAGAAACAGCTCTTTTGGCCAGGCGCGGTGGCTCATGCCTGTATTCCCAGCACTTTGGGAGGCCAAGGCAGACAGATCACTTGAGGTCAGGAGTTCAAGACCAGCTTGGCCAACATGATGAAACCCCAACTCTACCAAAAATACAAAAATTAGCCAGGAGTGGTGGTGCATACCTGTAATCCCAGCTACTGGGGAGGCTGAGGCAGGAGAATCGCTTGAACCCAGGTGGCAGAGGTTGCAGTGAGCCAAGATGCCACTACGGCACTCCAGCCTGGGGGGCAGAGTGAGATTTTGCCTCAAAAAAAAAAAAAAAAAAAAAAAGACATAGCTCTTTTAATAATCTAGTTCAACCCCCTTGTATTTAATTGATGAGGAAACTGAGCCCAAGAGACCAAAGTGGCTTGAGCACGGTCACAAGACAGACCCACAACACGTAGGGCAGGCGGCCCTGAGCTCCTCTGCCTCTATCCTGACAAGCCCCCAGCCCCACGTTCTCAGTCCTCTTCACCTGGGGGAAGTGGGCACACAAACCTGGAGATGGCATGGACTCAGCCCCAATCCACAGACACCAAGAGTGCCCTCCGTCTGTTTCTAAAGGGAACACACAGGCACGGGGGTGGAAGAGGAAGAAAACCTAGGACTTTCCACACCAGCAAAGACATCAAATTTCCTCTTCAGCACAAAAAACGTCACGGGCACCTGAGTGCCCCGTTTCCAACTTGAAAAGCCCCAACTCCACAGTAGGTGGGTTCACAACTCACCAAGCCATTCAGGAGCTCTGGGGCTCAGGGTGGGGGCACAGCCCTCATGGGCACTCCAATCACTTAACTTCAAACTAATATGAGTAGCCTAGAGGCCACTTCCCCAAGAAATAGAAACTAGGCAGCAAGCTCTCACCTTCACACCTATGGAAGCTTTTTGTTTTTGTTTTTGAGACAGGGTCTCACTCTGTCGCCCAGGCTGAAGTGCAGTGGCACCATCGAAGCTCACTGAAGCCTCTGCCTTCTGGACTCAAGTGATCCTCCCACCTCAGCCGCTTGAGTAGCTGGGACCACAGGCATGCACCACGACCCCTGGCTAATTTATTTGTTTATTTATTTATTTCTGAGACAGAGTCTCGCACTGTTGCCCAGGCTGCAGTGCAGTGGCACAATTTCAGCTTGCTGCAATCTCCGCCTCCTGGGTTGAAGCGATTCTACTGCCTCAGCCTCCCGAGTAGCTGGGACCACAAGCGTGCACCACCACACCCAGCTAATTTTTTTTTGTATTTTTAGTAGAGAGGGGGTTTGACCACGTTGGCCAGGATGGTCTCGATCTCCTAACCTTGTGATCTGCCCGCCTCAACCTCCCAAAGTGCTGGGATTACAGGCCTGAAACATCATACCCTGCCAATTTTTTTTATTTTTTATAGAGATGAGATTTTGCTGTTGTCTAGGCTGGTCTCAAACTCCTGGGCTCAAGCAGTCCTCCTGCCTCAGCCTCCCAAAGCACTGGGATGACAGGTGTGAGCCGCCATGCCCAGCCACGTAACAGTTTTTTAACATAAAAGCCCCCAGATGAGCCTTTCAGTTTGATAGTAAACACTTATCTTCAAACTGATCCCAAATGACTACGGGATCTTGGCGGATTTCTAAAAACAGCTTCTGCCCATGCAGCAGAAGCATTTCCTGAGGTTGTGTGTGGAGCGGGAGGTGGTAGTCTCCTGGGTGCTGGGATTTCGTGATTATTCTGATGAGTTAAGTCTCAGTGCCAAATCTTAGTGGACTTGGACAGCAAAGTGGTAACTATCTGTCCACCCAGAAGTCTATCTTCCAACCTCAGCAAAATCAACACTCAAGACTAGAGCCCAATCTGTTTTGTCGCTGGCAACCCCCTCTCGAAAGTGTAAATGCTCCAAGGGAGCCACCAGGAACAGATAGGGATGAGCAGCTCCCAGCTAAGGTACAGCTGCTCATTCACTCGGCTCAGAACTGTGAGAAGCCAGCCAGGTGCGGTGGCTCACGCCTGCAATCCCAGGACTTTGGGAAGCTGAGGTGGGTGGATCACCTGAGGTCAGGAGTTTGAGACCAGCCTGGCCATCATAGTGAAACCTCGTCTCTACTAAAAATACAAAAATTACCCAGGCATGGTGGTGGGCACCTATAATCCCAGCTACTCGGAAGGCTGAGGCAGGAAAATCGCTTGAACCCAAGAGAGAGAGGTTGCAGTAAGCCAAGATCAAGCCACTGCACTCCAGCCTGCGTGGCGACAGCACAAGACTCTGTTTCAAAAAAAAAAAAGAACCGTGAAGCCCATCTGAGGAGGAGGCGGTCCCCCATGCCATGGCCAAGAGTGTTCTCTGGAGCAGGTGCCTGGGAGGACCAATCCACTCACCTGTTGTGCAGCCTTGTCGGCGAGCAGCGCGAATTCCACAGACAGGCCTTTCAGAGCCTGCTTCAGGGACCCCCACGTGCTGCTGTTCAGAGCGGCCCAGGAGGGCAGCGGGGTCGTGTCAGACCCTATGGCACTGAGGGAGCAAGCACACAGGAGAGGAGACACTCAAGGCTTGGAGCTCACCCTGCGGATGAGTCTGGCATCCCCTGCCATGGACGCGCAGCTCTCAACACTGCGCCCTCCACGGCAACCTGTGTGCCCCCGCCACCCTGCCCTCCTAGGCCCCTGCTGCTCAAAGAGAAGCCTGCAGGAACCCTGGGAGCCTGGGAGAAAGGTTGGCCCTGCTGTGTCCGTTCTTCCTGACCAGCCCCCAGGTGACATGTGTGCACAGGTTAGGGGCACTGCTCAGGGAAGCAGAGTCCCGGGTGGGGTCTCCCTTCCCCTCAGGCAAAGGAAGCACTGCCAGTCCATGGTCTGTTCTTCCCCAAGTCAAAGGGATCTTTTTTAATTTATTTTTTTGAGATGAAGTTTCACTCTTATTGCCCAGGCTGGGGTGTAACAGCTCGATCTCAGCTCACTGCGACCTCCACCTCCCAGATTTAAGCACTTCTCCTGCCTCAGCCTCCCGAGTAGCTGGGATTACAGGCGTACACCACCACGCCCAGCTAGTTTTGTACTTTTTTAGCAGAGACAAGGTTTCACCGCGTTGGTCAGGCTGGTGTCGAACTCCTGACCTCAAGTGATCCACTCACCTCAGCCTCCCAAAGTGCTGGGATTACAAGCGTGAGCCACCAAGCCTGGCCTGGGATCTTTTTTAAAGTCTCATCCTAACAGTGGGAAAACCACCACACTAGAAACTGGTGAGCATCAGACCAGGCGCAGTGGCTCATGCCTGCAGTCCCAACATTTTAGGAGGCTGAGATGGGTGGATTACCTGAGCTCAGGAGTTTGAGACCAGCCTGACCAACATGGAGAAATCCCATCTCTACTAAAATACAGAATTAGCCAGGCACGGTGGTGCACACCTATAACCCCAGCTACTCAGGAGGCTGAGGCAGGAGAATCACTTGAACCCAGGAGACAGAGGTTGCAGTGAGTGGAGACCATGCTATTGCACTCCAGCCTGGGCAACAAGTGTGAAACTCTGTCTCAAAAAAAAAAAAGAAACTGGTCAACAGTTACGCATGCTCAGGAATCCGCATTTCTGGGCTGAAATTCTCCTGCATTTCTTCTAAATATGACCCCCCATGTGCCTGACCCACATTTGCCCCTTCTGGAGTGAAACAGGTCAGGATGCTGGTTATTATCGTAAACGCACTTTCTGCCCAAGCCCTTCACCAGGATGGATTCCCATCCCACCACACCTATCCCTGCAGAAGCTGAAAGGTCACCTGCCTTAGCTCCTTCCCAAATATGAGAAGATCTGCCGCATTGTCGATGGCCCTCGACGCGATACGCTCGGCCCTGTCTCGAAGCTTGTGAAAGCTGTTGTAGATGTTCCGGATCAGCTCCCGGCTGATGGCAAACTGAGCTTGGATGTCAGCTGGGAGGAAGTCCTGACATGATGAGAAGAGGGAGAGATACTGTGTGTTACTTGCTGTGGAGCGCCTGTCAGATGGCAGCAGCCGACCCCCCATAAGCTGAGCCACAGGAGACCCAGCAGGCCCATGAGCCACCTCAGGAGCCCCACTCCTCCAGGCCTGCAGGGATCACTCTGCATGTCCAAACAAGAAATGAAAACCATCATCACCTGCATGCTGCAAACACAAAGACAAAAGACCCCATAGGATTAGGACCACAGAGTCCACTGAAATCTCATCACACTGGAGGTCCTATAAAAAAACACTCAAATGGCCAGGCACGGTGGCTCACGTGTATAATCCTAGCACTTCAAGGCAGGTAGATCACCTGAGGTCAGGAGTTCGAGACCAGCCTAGCCAATATGGTGAAACCCCATTTCTACTAAAAATACAAAAATCAGCTGGGCTTGGTGGTGGGCACCTGTTATCCCAGCTACTCAGGAGGCTGAGGCAGGAGAACTGCTTGAACCCAGGATGGGGAGGTTGCAGTGAGCTAAGATTGCACCACTGCACTCCAGCCTGGGCAACAAGCAAGACTCTGTCTCGGAAAACAAACAAACATTCAAATAATTACGTTTAGGGCCAGGCGCAGTGGCTCATGCCTGTAATCCCAGCACTTTGAAAGGCTGAGCTAGGCAGATCATGAAGTTAGGAGTTTGAGACCAGCCTGACCAACATGGTGAAACCCTGTCTCTACTAAAAATACAAAAATTAGCTGGGTGTGGTGGCATGTACCTGTAATCTCAGCTACTCAGGAGGCTGAGGCAGAAGAATCACTTGAACCCAGGAGGCAGAGGTTACAGTGAGCCAAGATCACGTCATTGCACTCCAGCCTGGCCAACAGAGCAAAACTCCATCTCAAAAAAATAAAAATAATAGTAATAATCTTTATCTGGATGCAGTGACTCATGCCTGTACCCCAGCACTTTGGGAGACTGAGGTAGGAGGATTGCTTGAGCCTGGGAGTTTAAGAACAGCCTAGGCAACGTAGCAAGACTCCATCTCTACAAAAAAATCAAAAAATTAACCAGGTGTGGTGGAGCACCTGTGGTCCCAGGCACTTACAGAGGGCTGAGGCAGAAGGATCACTTGAGCCCAGGTGTTATAGGCTGCAAGGAGCCATGGTCACAACACTGCACTCCAGCCTGGGGACGCTGTCTCCAGAAAAAAAACAAAAGCAAAAACAAATAAACAAAAATCTTCACATTAAACACAACAAACATAAATTCCTGAAAGACTCTCCACATGTGGGGAAGGCCTCTTGTATGCCTCATTTATTCCCGAGGACTTTTTGGGAATAAGCTTTGATACTACCAGTGTTCAGAAAACAGAAAGCTCAGAGAGTAAAATGAAGAGAAAAGTTTCGGCCAGGCATGGTGGCTCATGCCTCTAATTCCAGTACTTTGGGGGGCCACGCCAGGAGGATTGCTTGAGGCCAAGAGTTTGAAACCAGCCTGGGCAACACAGTGAGACTCCATCTATACCAAAAACAAGCCAACAAATTAGCCAAGTGTTGCAGAGCACACCTGTTGTCCCAGCTACTCTGGGAGGCTGAGGTGGGAGAATCGCTTGAACCTAGGAGGTGGCAGCTGCAATAAGCTAGGATTGCGCCACTGCAATATAGCCTGGGGGATGGAGCAAGGCCTTGTCTCAAAAAACAAAATAAAATAAAATAGATTTTTTTATTTTTGCATCAAGAAGCAGATTTTGTGGTGTTTTTTGTTTTGTGTTGTGTTGTTTTTTGAGACAAAGTCTCACTCTGTTGCCCAGGCTAGAGTGCAGTGGCAGGACCTCGGCTCACTGTAGCCTCCGTTTCCTGGGTTCAAGTGATCTTCTTGCCTCAGCCTCCCAAGTAGCTGGGATGACAGCTGCCTGCCACCACACCTGGCTAATTCTTTTTTTTTTTTTTTTGTATTTTTATTAGAGATGCGGTTTTGCCATGTTGGCCTGGCTGGTCTCAAACTCCCGACCTCAAGTGAGCCGACTGCCTTGGCCTCCCAAAGTGCTTGGATTACAGGCATAAGCCACTGCGCTGACCTGAAGAAGAGGTTTAAAAAGAAAAAATCAGGTGGGGCGCAGTGGCTCACGCCTATAATCCCAGCTACTCAGGAGGCTGAGGCAGGAGAATCCCTTGAACCTGGGAGATGGAGGATGCAGGGAGCCAAGATCGTGCCACTGCACTCCAGCCTGGGCAACAAGAGCAAAACTCGATCTCAAAAAAAAAGAAAACAGAAAAAATCAAAAACAAAAAAACTACCAAATACCTACCTTAATCCTTTCTTGGAAAAAAAAACAGATTTTAAACATTTAATAATAAACAAATGCAACAGTGAATTCCCTGAAATCTGAAAAGGTGGTGACACAAGCGTCCGTCCGTCTGAATCACAGACAGGGGCAGAGGGCATGAGGTGCCTGGAGGGCCTGAGGTCAGAGCTCAGCCGCATCCCGGCCCTGCCACTTAGAAGCTTGGGACCTTGTCCAACGACGGCCTCGCTGAGCCTGTTTCTCCATCCATAAAACAGGCCTCCCAGCTGTGTCAGGGCAGCTGAAACAAGGGTTAAATGAGAAAACCGGCCAGGCGCGTTGGTTCACACCTGTAATCCCATCGCTTTGGGAGGCTGAGGCAAGTGGATCACATGAGGTCAGGAGTTCAAGACCAGCCTGGCCAACATGGTGAAACCCCATCTCTAGTAAAAATACAAAAATGAGTCGGGCGTGATGGTGCATGTCTGTAATCCCAGTTCCTAAGGAGGCTGAGGCATGAGAATCGCTTGAATCCAGGAGGCAGAGGTTGCAGTGAGCCGAAATCGTGCCACTACACTCCAGCCTCAGCAACAGAGCAAGACTTTGTCTTAAAAAAAAAAAATGAGAAAACCATGCAAGGGATCGCAGCACAATCCCTGCCACGCAGAGGAGGCAAAATCAATATGAAGAGTTAAAACTGTTGTTTCTCTGATGAATAAGGGAAGTACTCATCCAAGTTAGAAAAATACCTTGGCCCTGGTAGCCAGCTTACAGTTCATGAATTCATCCCCAACACACTGTGCTGATTCCTTTAACTTGTTCTGCACATCCTGCAAAAGGAAAAGAGAAAACTTCACCCTCTTCTACAAACAAGAAAGCTGGCGTGAGGCGAAGGTCACCGTGGAGCAGGGTGTCATCCTTCCTTAGGAGAAATATATTTCCGTATCTTGGCTTTGACCTTAGGATTCCACAGTCTCTTGACTCTCCCTTAGATGTCTTTCTCACTGAACAGGACAGCCTGGCTTGGCTGCAGGAGCAACACAAACCTGCAGCTTCTCTCCAGAGGCACAGCCCTCCATCCGCAGACCAGGGACGACTCGAGAGGCACAGCCCCTGTATCCACAGACTGGAGGCGGCAGCAGCCCCAGAGACAGATGGCAGCTGCCTGAGACCCTGGCAGATTCCAAAAGCGCAATAGAACGGGGTTTTCCTTCCTGGGAATGCATCCATGGCACCAGGAACATCAGAGCCCAGGGAGCTGATGGGCAGAGCAAGGACAGGCCCAACCCCTGGCACCGGAGCCCTCTCACCTGAACAAGCCCTCCTGGGCAAAGCCATGCCTTCAAATCAGGAGATACAAAGGGAAACCCTAATATACAGCTGTTCACGCATTCAGGAATTTGAGAATTGCAGAGATGCCTTAAACATCACCTGATTCAACTCTCATTAAAAAAAAAAAATACCTGAGGCCCAGCATGTAGTCCCAGCTACTCACTCAGAGCCTGAGGCGGGAGGATTGCTAGCCTGGGCAACATAGTGAGATCCCATCTCTAAAAACAGAAAGGAAGAAAGAAAACTGAAGCCGGAAAATGACAGATAATGCTATCTATGGAAAGGCCACAGAGAGCGTCCTGCCCCTAGAACAGGAGGGTTGCCCACCTGCGACCCACCACACCTCTCCTCATGTGGCTCCTCTGCTGAGAGCCTCAGCCCCGCCCAGGTCCTGCCACATTCCTCTTCTGACAATCCAGATCTCCCTCCAAAGGAACGTTTCCACCCCTAGGGCTCAAAAGATCCTACTGCCTGCTCCAGATATCCCCAGGGGCATCCCAGGGACAGGCCACCCTCCCACAGGGTGAAGGCCCGTCTGCCTCTGAGGGAAATGAAGACAAAAGGAACCAAGACTTGTGTGAAGTCAGCCTGGGAGTGGTGGTGTCTTCCTGCAGCAGGGAGGAGGGCAGAGGCCCTCAGGTTCGCATTCAAGAAGGGGTTTCCCTAAAATAGAAGAGAGTCTGGAAACCTCTATTCTAGTGGAGCCCCCACCCCTCCACGCACAGGGAGAGGGTCGTCCAGGCACAGGCGGAGAGGGAGCACAGAACCTACCTTCCCTGGAGAGCTGGCAGCTGCCTCCCCCTCAGGAAACAGGAGCTTTACTGCAGGGTTTTCCTTTGAGACAGGGTCTCACTCTGCCGCCCAGGCTGGAGTGCAGTGGCATAATCACAGCTCACTGGAAGCTCGACCTCCTGGGTTCAAGCGATTCTCAAGCCTCAGCCTCCCGAGTGACTGGGATTAAAGGTGTGCACCACCATGTCTGGCCTCAGTTCTGTTTTGTTTTAGCAGAGAAGTCTCCCTATGTTGCTCAGCCTGGTTTCAAACGCCTGGGCTCAAGGGACTTTCCCACCTCAGCCTCTCAAATTGGGATTAGAGGCATGGGCCACCATGTGCCCAGCAGAGCTATAGCTTCTTTTTTTTTTTTTTTTAAACAGAATCTTGCTCTGTCACCCAGGCTGGAGTGCAATGGTGTGATCTCAGCTCACTGCAACCTCCGTCCCCAGGTTCAGGCAATTCTCTGCCTCAGCCTCCCGAGTAACTGGGATTACAGGTGCCCACCACCACACCCAGCTAATTTTTTTATTTTTAGTAGAAACAGGGTTTCACTGTCTTGGCCAGGCTGGTCTTGAACTCCTGACCTTGTGATCCACCCACCTCAGCCTCCCAAAGTGCTGGGATTACAGGCGTGGGCCACCACACCTGGCGCTACAGCTTCTTGATACTCACTAAGGCTGTGCAGCAGCCGCTGGGAGGAAGGAACCCCGCTCAGATGTCTGACTGAGTGCACGTACAAGAAGTTGATTCCCAGATGCAGGTCTGTGCTGTGACTCTGACAAGGAGGCTCGGCCTGCTTTCTCAGTGCTCCACGGTCAGACAGGGCCTTATTTTAAGTAAACACTTCTTCCCATCTGGAGTCTGGCATCTCCCTAAACCCTCCAAACCATCCAGCCTAAAACCTCAAAGTGACTGCAGAGACGCAGGATCTCCCTGCAGATTTACAACATCCTGCCAAGTCAACAGCAGGGACACCTCAGAAAATCACATTCAGGCTGTTATCTGGACAGGAAAGAAGTGTTGTCCATGTCCTTCCTGCTGGGTGTCCAAACAAGGGACCAGCAGGATAAGAAACCAAACCTGAGAGAGGAAAGAGCAGCTCCGGAGGCTCAGGGGCTCCCGGGACAGGGACACGCGCGGGGCAGACACACTCACCGAGCCGCTGAAGGACAAGAAGAGCTTGAGGACCACATCCTCGGAGAACAGGGGGTGCCGCGCCACCAGGTTGACAAAGCGCTTCAGGGCTCTCCTCCTGGCCTCAATGAACTCCCTGTCGGCTGGAGGAGTGCACGGGGGTCACTGGACAGAGTCCAGGGTGCCAGCCCCCATCTTCCGCTCTGGGCGAGTTCTCAAAGCTCTCCCTAGAGGCAGCGGAGCGCCCAGCGACTAGTGGAGGACACTGGCTGGGCCCCCAGTGCTACCCAGACAACAGGCCTGCAAAAGCTGCCCAGAGCAAGAGCCCCACCCCCAAACCCTGCCTCCAGCCACACACATATGGGTCCAGGAGCTGCCAGGGAAAACCACAGATCTGCTCGTTTCCATCAAGAGTCCTGTGAACCAAGTGAGTGGTTACTCTGATCACCTCCATTAAAGACACCTTCCATAATCCCTTCTTGGCACTTCTCTCCAGGGAAAAAATGGGTTTTGCTAGCTCCAACACTAACGCAACACAGGTTTTCTTTTCTTTTTTTAATTTTAATTTTTTCTTGCTGGCACCATCTTGGACTTTTTGATGTCCATCTTTTTCTTTTTTTTTTTTTGAAACAGAGTTTCGCTCTTGTTGTCCAGGCAGGAGTGCCGTGGCACGATCTCAGCTCACTGCAACCGTTGCCTCCCGGGTTCAATCTATTCTCCCATCTCAGCGTCTGCAGTAGCTGGGATTACAGGCATGTGCCACCACACACAGCTAATCTTTGTATTTTTAGTAGAGATGGGGTTTCACCATGTTGGTCAGGCTAGTCTCAAATTCCTGACCTCAGGTAATCCTGCCTCGGCCTCCCAAAGTGCTGAGATTACAGGCATGAGCCACAATGCCTGGCCGAGTTTTTCTATTCACTGTGCTTATAACTCACTCTGCAATGAATCCAATTACTAATTGCTTCTATTTAGGTTAAATATTTTTACTGCAGAGAGAAAGAAAGTAAAAGCATATATTGATGCATTCAGGACATTTCAATCTGAACACAAACAAAAATGGTATTTAAATACCTTTTTTTTTTTTCTTTTTTGAGACAGAGTTTCGCTCGTCAGGCAGGCTGGAGTATAGTGGCACAATCTCAGCTCACTGTAACCTCCACCTTCTAGGTTCAAGCGATTCTTCTGCCTCAGCCTCCCGAGTAGCTGGGATTACAGGCATGCACCACCATGCCCAGCTAATTTTTGTAGTTTTAGTAGAGACGGGGTTTCACCATGTTGGTCAGGCTAGTCTCGAACTCCTGACCTCAGGTGATCCACCTGTCTCAGCCTCCCAAAGTGCTCGGATTACAGGTGTGAGCCACTGGCTCCCGGCCTTTAAATACTATTTTTAAGTTATTAAGAAATACAGCCAGGTGCGGTGGCTCACGCCTGTAAGCCCAACATCTTGGGAGGCCAACGCGGGTGGATCACTTGAGGTCACAAAGTTGTACAGCAGCCTGGCCAGCACAGCAAAACTCGGTCTCTAAAAAAACAGAATAAAAGAAAGAGAACAAATAATACAGTTGCTGAGGCCCACCTCCTGGCTTAAGAGTGGCAGGCACCTTCCGATTAGGCTGGGCTTCCATAAACGCCAGCATGAGTGGCGCAGTACGTGTGTATGGTTTCCAGGCGCCGAACACCGGCCAGCGCTCATGGACTCGGATGCCCAGGTTTGAGCCAGCGTCACACATCCCTGTCGCATCCTCTGTTCTCTGCTTCCCTGAGTACCCCATGTGCCCTTCAGCGTGATGAGAATGATCTGCTCTGTGGTCTTCACATGGGGCAGGAAGAAAATCGTATCATCAGGCTCTGGGCTACTTGCTCAGTGACCCATGAGAGGCAGAAGCATTTATGCACCATCGCACGATTTCAGATGCAGGGAACTGGCCACTGTGTTAGCTCCCACGCTGCATCCCGTCCAGGACACAGTGACTGTGGAAGGGTTGGGAATGGCGGAAAGCCAGCTGATCCGCTCTAAGCACTCAATCCCCCAGCATGTTTTATTCAGAATTTGAGGAAAGGGCTGATGCAGTGACCAACAGTGAGACTGGAGCTGGCAGCTGCCATCCCTGTGCTCTGCAGCCCCGGGGGACACAGGCCCCGGGAGGGGTTCCAAGGTCGTCTACCATCTCCCACTGGCCCGAGGCCATCTTCAGGCAGGGAGGTGAAGGTGTGGCAGCCATATGCTGTTTTTTCTCTCCTGCAAGACGTGGCTTCGACTTGCTTGCAAAATGTCTGTTCTCTTCTGTGAGGTCACCGAGCGCTCCCACGGTGCCCATGGCTCAGGCTCCCATGGCTTTGCAGATGCAGACAGAGCAATGCCAGCCAGGTGAGCGCACAGTGCTCCTGGCAGCCCTCTCGGGAGTTCTGGGGTGCCCTGGTCACTGTGCTCTGGAGAGGGGAACTGGGGTTCTATTTCACAACTGTACAGCAAGGCCTTCACCACGTGTGAGTCATCCAGCCAAAGGCTCCCATGGGCCCAGGGTGCCAGGTGCCAGCCTCCCAGCCTACACCAAGGCTGGGCTCAAGCCATAGCTCTGCCCCAGATGGCAAAAGGCTTGAGCTTCCCCACAGCCCTGCACCTACCCTGGACAACAGGGGGTCGATCCCCAAGCCAGGACCACTGGGTCCAGGAGGTGGGCTGGCTCCCCCCGCCCCCAGTGGGCAGCACGCCCAGCTTTACCTCCTAGCATCCTCTTGGGTGGCAGGGCAGGCACCATCCGGTAGGGGAACTTGTGCAGGAGCATCTCCTGGAAGACCACGAAGTCGTTGTACCGTCTGTACACAGAGGACTTGAAGCGCTGCAAGAGAAGGGCTTGGTGCTTACATCCGACAATAGACACCATGCCGCTTCATCACTTCCCTCAACAGAATCCGGAAAACAACAGCACCGAGTGCATCTTCTCTCACCAGGCATCTGCTAAAGGAGGAGCCCTGTAATGCCTTCATCTATATCAGTGTCACTTTTAAATTTTGTATAGCTCTTAGGCTGGGTGTGGTGGCTCACGCCTGTAATCCCAGCACTTTGGGAGGCCAAGGTGGGCGGATCACCTGAGGTCAGGAGTTCGAGACCAGCCTGGCCAACATGGTGAAACTCCATCTCTACTAAAAAGAAAAAAGAAAAAATTAGCCAGGCTTGGTGGTGCATGCCTGTAATTCCAGCTACTCGGGAGACTGAGGCACAAGAGTCACTTGAACCAGGAGAAAGAGGCTACAGTGAGCTGAGACGGCACCACTGCACTCCAGCCTGGGGGTGACAGAGGGAAAAAAAAGGTAATGGATAAGAATAACACATTCTTCACCTTATTCATGCTATTGCAAGCATCACTGTTGTCTCCTGAAATAGCCCCAACTCTCTTAGAACAGACCAAGCGCTGATTATAAACTAATACAGAGCAGACGCTTGATCCAAACATATTTGCTTACAAACTGCACTGTGAACACCACCATAAATACAACTTCAGACTCACAAGGTTAGCATCCTATTCCCTTCAGTAGCCTAATCTGGACCTAATGAAGAGCTTACCCAGGAAACACACATGAATAAGTATCTTTAAAATTAAACATGTGTGGCCCGGTGTGGTGGCTCATGCCTGTAATCCCAAGACTTTGGGAGGCCAGGGCAGGTGGATCACCTGAGGTCAGGAGTTTAAGACCAGCCCGGCCAACATGGTGAAACCCCATCTCTACTAAAAACATAAAAATTAGCCAGGTGTGGTGGTGGGCACCTGTAATCTCAGCTACTTGGGAAGCTGAGGCAGGAAAATCACCTTAACCCAGGAGGCAGAGGTTGCAGTGAGCTGAGATCACGCCACAGCACTCCAGCCTGGCTGACAGACTGAGACTATCTCAAAAAAAAAAAAAAATTAAACATATGATATGAAGCACAGTGTCCCCACCTCCACTCAGCACACATCTGCTTCACGTTGCGTTTCCCAGGCTCCAGCGTGGAGGATGAGCGGGCACATGACTGGAGAACGCACCTGGCAGAGGTTTCCCACCTGGATTGGTGGCCGGCAGGCTGGCCCATGACACACGCATCAGCAGGTGACCAAATTGCCCCCTTAACAATGTTCCCTACATGGTGATGAATTTACATAAGGGACAGGCAGCTTAGTAAGACTGGCAGAAAGGCCAGCTGCTGGCTCCCTGACAAGGAACAGCGTGTCTCACACACTCAGAGCTACCTCCCCCCGGGCTGCCAAGCCCCAGAAGGAAGGCCTAGCTGGCTGTGCTCCACCATAGCATATTGCCAGCTGGTCTACATCCCCGACTGTGGCCCAGAGGGGGAGGAACCACAGCAATGCCAGACAGCAAGGCAGCTTTGACATTCCCTTCCCTCGAAGGGAATCCTCCCCTCTCTGACCCCCTTCATCCTTGCTAGCAGCAGACAACCATTGGAACCGTGTGGCCACAGGCTCTGAAACACAATGAGGCAGAGCAGAGCAGACGGCAGGGAAGGGAGATCTGCTCGCTCATCCTTAAGGCCAGGTACGGAGGCTCATGCTTGTGAGCCCAGCACTTTGGCAGGCCAACATGAGAGGAATGTTTGAGCCAGGAGTTCAAGACCAGCTGAGACAACACAGCAAGCCTCCATTTTTAATTTAAAAAAAAAAAAAAGCAAGTTTGGACATGGTGGCTCATTCCTGTAATCCCAGCACTTTGGGAAGCTAAGGTGGGAGGACTGCTTGAGCCCAGGAGTTCAAGACCAGCCTGGACAACAGAGCAAGATCCCATCTCTACAAAAAATTTAAAAATTCGCTGGGTGTGGTGGCATACACCTGTGGTTCCAGCTACTTAGGAGACTGAGGTGGGAGAATTGTCTGAGCCTGGGAGGTTAAGGCTACAGTGAGCGATGATCATGCCACAGCACTCCAGGCTGGGCAACAGAGCAAGACCCTGTCTGTTTAAAAACAAACAGCTGGGCGCAGTGCCTCTTGCCTATAATTCCAGCACTGTGGGACACTGAGGCGGGCGGATCACGAGGTCAGGAGTTCAAGACCAGCCTGACCAATATGGTGAAACCCCATCTCTACAAAAATTACAAAAATTAGCCGGGCATGGTGGCATATGCCTGTAATCCCAGCTACTTGGGAAGCTGAGGCAGAAGAACTGCTTGAACCCGGAGACGGAGGTTGCAGTGAGCCGAGATTGTGCCACTGTACTCCAGCCTGGGCAACAGAGTGAGACGCTGTCTCAAAAAATAAAAAAATAAAAATAAAAACAAAAAGGTACACCTTTTACCCAGGACCATTTGCTCATGAAGCTTTTCAAACAAACCCCTGGCAGTGCTGTCTGGCCGGGGCTGGGCCAGGGCCACCCTCCCACACGGGAGTGGGCTCTGCTCTGTCTGTGCGAATCCCCCACTCCCTGCTGACTCCACAGCTCCCAAGGACAGGGTTGCCTCATCAGTTACTCAACGCCAGGACGAACAATGAAAACTCTCATCAGAATCTGTCCTAACGGAACTGAGATAACAAAGCAAAGGACAGAGAGAGCCACGATTCCGATGCCAGACAGGCATCAGGCACTCAGTGTGTGTGTCTGATTTGCCCAATATCGGAGTACCCAGCAAGAGCAGGGCCATGTTATTAAAGGGGATTAGAGTGACATATTGATCCTGCCATGAAAATTTGATTCACTGTTTGGGGTCTGCATTGGATGGGGCTGACATTCTAATCTTCCGGGGTTCCCCAGTATTACAAAGCTAAGCTAGCGTGGATCCTGCTTTGTGCTCTGCGGACCATCCGCAGGAGATTCCTAAGAAACAGGACTCCAGAGCAGAGTGGTGGGGAGGACGAACTGGACCAGGTGGGGATGTGGCTGGGCCAGAGCAAGGTGCGGGGAGCAGATGCGTGGAAAAGTCTGCTCCGCAGCCTGACTCTGCTGCGAGTTCTGGATCTTGCCTGTAAGCCAGGCGCACAGACTCACCCTTCAGCCGCCTTCTGTCGCACCGCTCCTGCCTGGAGATTTTGAGATGTGACCCTTTTGTCCCCCTCCTCCCCCGACACACGCACAATTTGCCAGTTACCTGGCTGGAAACCTCATACTCCACATGCTTCAGGAAGAGGCCCTTCTTCTCCGGAATAAGCTCCACCTGCACGGTGTCCCTGGCCAGCAGCTCCTGCAGGCTGTGGGACAGCAGCAGCGGGTTCCCCTGCGGCATCTGCATTCGACTGGGGTCTGGGGCCTGCTGCACAATGGCCTGGGGCTCGATGGCCTGGGGCGTTGGCAGGTCTGCAGGAGAAAGGGGGAATGACCAATGAGAACGGCTGCTCAAAAGGTGAACCTTGGCCGGGCACTGTGGTGCACCCCTGTAATCCCAGCACTTTGGGAGGCCGAGGAGGGAGGATCACTTGAGCCCTTGAGTTCAGGACCAGCCTGGGCAATATGGTGAGACCCTATCTCTACAAGAAATAAAATAAATTGAAAAGTGGAGGCCAGGCACAGTGGCTAACACCCGTAATCCCAGCACTTTGGGAGGCCAATGCTGGCAGATCATGAGGTCACAAGATCAAGACCATCCTGGATAACAAAGTGAATCCCCATCTCTACTAAAAATACAAAAAGTTAGCCAGGCGTGGCGGCACACACATGTAGTCCCAGCTACTAGGGAGGCTGAGGCAGGAGAATCGCTTGAACCCGGGAGGCAGAAGTTGCAGTGAGCCAAGATCGTGCCACTGCACTCCAGCCTGAGCGACAGAGCAAGATTCCATCTCAAAAAAAAAAAAAAATAGAAAAGGGGAGCCTCCCTCTGCTGTTTGCTAGCTCAGCACGTGGACTCTGGCCCAGCAAGTCCCATCCTCAGCCAGACACACTCATTCTTTCATACTACAAACTCAACACTGGGGGCATGTCCTTTTCTTCAAAAAAATCATGGTGGTCAGGCACCATGGCTCATGCCTGTAATCCTAGAACTTTGGGAGGCCGAGGCAAGAGGATCGTTTGAGCTCAGGAGTTGGAGACCACCATGGGAAAGACGGCAAAACCCCACCTCTACCAAAAATA
The DNA here is from genome assembly GCA_963573385.1 of Cacajao melanocephalus. Classification (NCBI taxonomy): domain Eukaryota; kingdom Metazoa; phylum Chordata; class Mammalia; order Primates; family Pitheciidae; genus Cacajao; species Cacajao melanocephalus. Next base: position 54,952 of record CAUYLG010055361.1, on the reverse strand, counting down.
CAAAATTTGCCAGGCATGGTGGCTCATTGGCTAATTTTGTAGTCCCAGCTACTTGGGAGGCTGAGGTGAGAGGATCGCCTGAGCCTAGGAGGTCGAGGCTGCAGTGAGCCATGATTGCACCACTGCATTCTAGCCTAGGCAACAGAGTGAGACCCTGTCTCAAAAAAAAAAAAAAAATGACTGCCCTGGGAGGCTTCCACCTGCTCATGAATCAGCAAGTACACCCACATTTCTGTGACTAAATCAAATCTAGTCTTAACCTTGAGGGAGGAAAACAAAGTGAAATATGTACAAGTTATGTGTGAAACAGAGTCCTCCTTTTCTCTAGAGCCAAGAGAAGGGACTCAAACCAAAGAAACTGACCGCAGGCTCTTCTCTATGCCCCATTGTGTCCACCGTGAACACGTTACTTTCATATGCCAAAAAATCATCTGGACAGGAGGGAGGGAAGGAGAGGGAGGGAAGAAAGAGAAAAAACTCCAGGCTTGCTTACAGCTCGTACTCCCAACCACACGCACTGAAGAATTAAGCCTGAAAACTCCAGCCGCCTTACAGACAAGAAGCCACTGTGCACCCTGCACAAAGCAGCACAGGCAAACCAGAGATTCCATGCCCAGCAATTTGTTGCAAAGAAAAAAACAAAACAGGCAGGGTGCGGTGGCTCACGCTTGTCATCCCAGCACTTTGGGAGGCTGAGGCGGGCAGATCACAAGGTCAAGAGATCGAGACCATCCTGGCCAACATGGTGAAACCCCGTCTCTACTAAAAATACAAAAATTAGCTGGGCGTGGTGGTCTGCGCCTGTAGTCCCAGCTACTCGGGAGGCTGAGGCAGAAGAATCGCTTGAACCCCGAAGGTGAAGGTTGCAATGAGCTGAGATTGCGCCACTGCACTCCAGCCTGGCGACAGAGCAAGACTCCATCTCAAAAAAACAAAAGGAAAAAACCAGAACTAGGAATTATGTTTAAAAAGTTAGTCAGTGTGTTTTTTAATACAGAGTTGCTGTTTTTTTTTTTAGATGGAGTTTCATTCTTGTTGCCCAGACTGGAGTGCAACAGCACTATCTCAGCTCACTGCAACCTCTGCCTCCCAGGTTCTAGCAATTCTCCTGCCTCAGCCTCCCAAGCAGCTGGGATTACAGGCGCCCATTACCAAACCCGGCTTTTTTTTTTTTTATTTGTTTGAGATGGAGTCTTGCTCTGTCACCCAGGCTAGAGTGCAGTGGCATGATCTCGGCTCACTGCAACCTCCACCTCCCAGGTTCAGGCAGTTCTCCTGCCTCAGCCTCCTGAGTAGCTGGGATTATAGGCACCAGCCACCATGTCCAGCTAATTTTTGTATTTCTAGTAGAGACAGGGTTTCACCATCTTGGCCAGGCTGGTCTCGAACTCCTGACCTCATGATCCAACCACCCTGGCCTCCCAAAGTGCTGGGATTACAGGTGTGAGCCACTGCACTTGGACTGCTAATTTATTTTTAGTAGAGACAGGGTTTCTTTCACCATGTTGGTCAGGCTGACCTCAAACTCCTGACCTCAGATGATCCACCCACCTCAGCTTCCCAAGATGCTGGGATTACAGGTATGAGCTACCACGTCCAGCCAGAGTAAGTTCTTAATAGAAAAAAAACTTTTTTTTTTTTTGACATGTTGGCACACGTCTGTAATCCCAGCTACTCAGGAGGTTAAGGCAGGAGAATCACTTGAACCACAGGAAGCAGAGGCTGTGGTGAGCCAAGATCGCACCACTGCACTCCAGCCTGGGCGACAGAGACTCCATCTCCAAAAAAAAAAAAAAAAGTTTAAAATACATTTTCTCTATTAAGCACGTATTAATTTGTAGAATTTTCCGAATTATTAAAATGAGATAATCTTCCAAGAAAGAATGTAAATTCAGTAATGATTACCAAGTAGTCACATTCTGGTGAAGAATTTGAACTTTGCATGAGAATCTGAAAGAACTCAAAACAAATTTTAAATCAAAGACACTACTTTAACTCTCAATTGATCTCAAACATCTTAATACCTTCTATGTACAAGCTTCTATCATTAGAAAGCTATGCTTTCAAATATCAATTTACTAAACTAGCATGCCCATATCTTTTTTTTTTTTTTAAACAGAATCTCACTCTGTTGCCCAGGCTAGAGTGCAATGGTGCAATCTCGGCTCACTGCAACCTCCACCTCCCAGGTTCAAGTGATTCTCCTGCCTCAGCCTCCCGAGTAGCTGGGATGACAGGTGTGCGCCAATATGCCTGGCTAATTTTTGTATATTTAGTAGAGACGGGGTTTCACCATGTTAAACAGGCTGGGTCTCAAGCTCCTGACCTCAAGTGTTCCACCTAACTCAGCCTCCCAAAGTACTGGGATTACAGGCATGAGCCACTGCTCCCAGCCAGATGCCCATATTTTCAAAATAAATTTTAATTAAGAAAAAGAAGGAAGAAGACCAGGTGCAATAGGTAGCACCTGTAATCCCAACACTTTGGGAGGCTGAGGCAGGAGGATTGCTTGAGCACAGGAGTTAAAGACCAGCCTGGGCAACATAATGAGACCCCATCTCTATAAGAAATAAAATTGCGGGCACGGTGGTGCACATCTATAGCGTCAGCTACTCAGGAGGCTGAGGCAGGAGGATTGCTTGAGCCCAGGAATTCAAGGCTGCAGTAAGCCGAGATTGGGCCACTGCACTCCAGCCTGGGTGACAGAATAAGACCCTGTCTCTAAAAAAGAAAAGGAAAAAACATCATTCCAAACAGGGTCCACTGCCATGCGACAGACCACGCACTGCAGAAACGGCAGAAACACCAGGAGGAGGAGCCTGGCTTTCTGCAGGAATAAAGGTTGTGCTTGCTAATGGGACTCCAATACTTTCATCAAACTGACACCCCTTAAAGCAATGCACACAGCCTGTAAGACACAGTGCCCAGAAGATACACCCTAAACTAACCCAGCCCCACAAAGAGAAAACAGATCAGACGAGAGAGGTCAGTCTGGCCCCAGCTGGAAAGGCTGTGGACGCAGGATGGGATCGGGCTCAGAGAGATCCTGGCTGAAATCCAGCCTCCATCATTTCCTAGCTGTGTGGTCTAGCGCGCAGCCGCCTCTGAGCTTACAGTTCAAATCCATGCAGTGGGCGTACGGATGCCCTCATCTCTGGGCCTGGCCATCGCCATCTAAGCCCTGATACTGCAGCAACCCCCCACCAGCCCCTCGAATGGCACTCCCTCTCCACTCCAACCCTTCTGGCACCAAACGGCTTTACTGTGGTGTTCAGATGCAACCTAGAACCTGAACTTGGAAGTCCTGGCCCTGAAATGCCGCTCACTGTCTTTGAGACCCTGTGAGGGAAGCTGCCTCTCGGATCCCAGGCCGAGGGCCTCAGAATTCAGTGAGGCAGGAGAGCTGAAAATACCCAACAAATAGGAAACATTCAGTAAACATCCCTGATTTCCTTCCAGATTTACCACGCTCCAATCCGAAAAGATTGTGTAAATCTACCCACCAAAACTCAGCATGCATTCCCCTCTCAGCAAGCTTCAGTGGCGGTCAGCTCACAGACTGGCTCACAAATTGGTGCCTTCCACACGGTGCGTGGGAGTCACACGTGCATGCTCCACTTGCAAAGATGTGGCTGCAAGAGTGGGCTGGGTAGATGTCACAGAAAGCAGGCATGCAGTGAGGGGCAAAGTCAGGCCCAAGTCGGCCATGGCCCACTGTGACCCCTCTTTGCAACAAAAAAAAGGGAAAACGGCCAACGAGCAATATTTAAGATCCTCTCAGCTTCACAACGTTGTGAATCTCCAAGTGAGTTATCCACACATCAGAAGGTAACAAAACTTCAAACACACACGCCCCTGTCTCCAGCCCCGTGTCTTCCACCAGGAACTTCAGACAGTAATGACCCAGAGCCGGCGAGTGCCACATTCTGCTCACAGCTGACATCTCAGGCCTCCCGCCCCAGAGTCCACAGCTTTAGAAACAAACAGGATTAGCCAGGCTCAGTGGCTCATGCCTGAATTCCCAGCACTTTGGAAGGCAGGGGCGGGTGGATCACCTGAGGTCTGAAGTTTGAAACCAGCCTGGCCAACATGGCAAAATTCCGTCTCTACTAAATATAGAAAAATTAGCCAGGAGTGTTGGAGGGAGCCTGTAATCCCAGCTACTCAGCAGGAGAATCACTGGAACGTGGGAGGTAAAGGTTACGGTGAGCCAAGATTGCACCACTGCACTCCAGCCTGGGGGACAGAGCAAGACTCCGGCTCAAGAACAACAACAACAAAAAACAAACAAACCGGATTTGCCAACAAACCATGTGCAGAGACGGCCCCCTTCATCCCAGCACACCTTCTGCAAATGCTGACCTCGGCAGAAGTCACAGGCTCTGACGGCCTCAGCACAGGGTGCATGGGACAGACACTTGCAGGTTCCCAAGCAGCACAGCTGCAGCTGTTGCCTGGAGGCCAAGCCCACCCTGGCCTAGCCTGCACACTACTTCCTGCTCACCCAGTGGTAGGGCTGCACGGAGCCTCGGAGACACCCAGCTCCAGCTCCACACAGCCCAGGCGCTCCACACAGCCCAGGCACTCCCTAGGGTTCCCCAGTACTGGTGGAGAGGCCTTTAGTGCCAGTGCTGTCAGAGCCAGGGCAGGGCATGGGCCTTCCCAAGGAGACCTCGAGTGTGGCTCCTACCATCCCGTTTAGTGGTAAGGAGGACGCAAATGCATATTCCAATGGACTCCAAGTTCAGTGGCCTTCCAGGACACAAGGCTGCTGTCCCCAGCCACCAGTTACCTAGAATGGAGGGTTGACCAGGACCAGAGAGGATGGCACAGCGTCCTAGGGCGAAATTCTCCAACGTGGGTGTGGATCAGAATCACCTGATGGGCTCCTTCAAACACAGATGGCTGAGCCTACCCTGGAGTCTCTCCAACAGGAGGGCTGGGGTAGGGCCTGGGAATCTGTTTTTTTTGTGGGGGGGGGTCTTGCTCTGTCACCCAAGCTAGAGTGCAGTGGTACAATCTCTGCTCACCGCAACCTTTGTGTCCAGGGTTCAAGCGATTCTCATGCCTCAGCCTCCCAAGTAGCTGGGATTACAGGCATGCGCCACCACACCCAGCTAATTTTTCTATTTTTAGTAGAGATGGGGTTTCACCCTGTTATCCAGGCTGGTCTCGAACTCCTGACCTCAGGTGATCCACCCGCCTCGGCCTCCCAAAGTGCTGGGACCACAGGTGTGAGCCACCATGCCCGGCCTGGAATCTGCATTTCTAACAAGTTCCAGAATGCTGCCGCTGGTCTGGGACCAGTTTGAAAGCCCTTGTCACAGGGCAACAGAGAGAAGGAATTCAGTCACTTGCCCTGACCCATGCCCCGCAGAATGGAAATCAAGTGTTTGTGAATGCTGCTTTTATTTCTTCAGGATGGGGAAAATGAACGACATGTCACACTACAAGTTTTCCACTGAAATCAAATGAAAGAGACTCAGCAGACGTCCTCAATTTTCAACATGAATATTCCTTCTCCAACTCACGAACACTTTCTACCCTGGATTAAAAACTTCTCTAGTGGCTGGGTGCAGTGGCTCACGCCTGTAATCCCAGTACTTTGGGAGGCCAACACAGGTGGATCACGAGGTCAAGAGTTCAAGACCAGCCTGGCCAAGATGGTGAAACCCCATCTCTACCAAAAATACAAAAAAATTAGCAGGGCATGATGGCAGGCACCTGTAATCCCAGCTACTCGGGAGGCTGAGGCAGAATTCCTTGAATCCGCGAGGGAAAGATTGTAGTGAGCTGAGATCACGCCACTGCACTCCAACCTGGGAGACAGAGCAAGACTCTGTCTCAACAAAATACAACAACAAAAAAAACACTTCACTACTTACAGATTCTGAATCAGCTAATAAATAAATAAAAACTTCTCTAAACTACTGTTATTCTGAAATTAACAAACTGTTCTCAGGAAGTGGAAGTAGAAGTTTCCTAATCGTATTATAGCCATGGGGTTAGAAATGAAAGTTCAGCAGCTCTGTGGCCAGGGAACAGCAGGATCACCCCTCAAACATGGGGAAATAGAGATGCTTCTGTTACAGGGAGCACACTTCACCCACCATCCTCTCATGCCAAACATGCCTCCCCTAACTACTGTGCTAACTACCATATAGGTCGCATACTTTTTCTTTCTTTCTTTTTTTTTTTTTTTAATTTGAGACAGGGTCTTTCTCTGTCTCCTAGGCTGAAACGCAGTGGCATGATCACCGCTCACTGCAGCCACAACCTCCTGGGCTCCAGCAATCCTCCCATCTCAGCCTCCCAAGTAGCTGGAACTACAAGCACACATCACCATGTCCAGCTAATTTTTGTATTTTTTATAGACACGGGGTCTCACCATGTTGCCCAGGCTGGTCTCCACCTCCTGGACTCACGTAATCCACCCGCCTCAACCTACCAAAGTGCTGGGATTACAGGCATGAGCCATAGCACCCAGTCTAGGTTGTATACTTTAAAAAGTAACTTCTTTTTTTTTTTTTCTTTTTTGAGAGGGAGTCTTGCTCTGTCTCTCAGGCTAGAGTGCAGTGGCATGATCTCGGCTCTCTGCAACCTCCAAGTCCTGGGTTCAAGCAATTCTACCGCCTCAGCCTCTGGAGTAGCTGGGATTACAGACGCATGCCACCATGCCTGGTTAATTTTTGTATTTTTGGTAGAGATGGGGTTTCACCATGTTGGCCAGGCTGGTCTTGAACTCCTGAACTCAGGTGATCCACCCGCCTCAGCCTCCCAAAATGCTGAGATTACAGGCAGGAGCCACCGCACCCAGCCTAGGTCATATACTTTAAACAAACTTTTGATAGCCTCAATTTCATTAACCTTAAGGTTTATTTTTAATACCTTACTTAATATAATGTAACATTAAAATATTTTGAAATAAAGTCACTCCATCCCTACAACCTGTATACATCTTTATTCATGTTTGCATATTACTTTCCATGTGCACAAAGTTGTAACGTGCCATATAGACTATTTTATTTAAATTTTTTAAAGATTTCATATTTTTGAAAAATTAATTTTTCATGATAGGATCTCACTATGTTGCCCAGGCTGGTCTCGAACTCCTGGGCTCAAGCAATCCAGGCAGAACAATAGAGCAAGACTCTGTCTCAAAAAAAAAAGAAAAGAAAAAAGATTAATGAAAAAAATATTAAAAGTGATTATTGTCCAGATGGGTTGGCTCACACCTGTAATCTCAGCACTTTTGGAAGCTGAGGCAGGCAGATCCGTTGAGTCAGGAATTTGAGACCAGCCTGCCCAACATGGAGAAACCCCATCTCTACTAAAATTACAAAATTAGCCAGGCATGGTGGCGCATGCCTGTAATCCCAGCTACTTGGGAGGCTGAGGCAGGAGAATTGTTTGAACCTGGGAGGCGGAGGTTGTGGTGAGCTGAGATCATGCCATCGCACTCTAGCCTAGGCAACAAGAGCGATACTCCATCTCAAAAAATAAAAATGCAAAAATTACCCAAGCGTGGTGGCACGCACTTGTAGTGCCAGCTACTTGGGAAGCTGAGGCAGGAGAATCGTTTGAACCTGGAAGGTGGAGGTTGCAGTGAGCTGAGATTGTGCCACTGTACTCCAGCCTGGGCGATAGAGTGAGACTGTGTCTCAAAAACAAAAACAAACAAAAAAAAACCTCTATATAGAGGCTGGGCGCAGTGGCTCATGCCTGTAATCCAACACCTTGGGATTGCAGTAAGCCAGGATGGCACCATTGCACTCCTGCCTGAGCGAGCAGGAAAAAAAAAAAAAAGAAATATGCTTCGTGCTTCGTGGTGCTCTGGGAGAAACCTTTCAACTTGGCTCCACTCCTCAGTGTGGCTGTATAGCTCACCGTGCTTTTGAATACACTGGTGGTGTTGTCATGTATTCTGCACCACCCATGGAGCCTACAATTCAAAATTCAGTTACTGGCCGGGCAGAGTGGATCGTGCCTGTAATCCAGCACTTTGGGAGGCTGACGGGGGCAGATCACCTGAAGTCAGGAGTTTAAGACCAGCCTGGCCAACGTGGCAAAACCCCATCTCTACTAAAAATACAAAAATTAGCCAGATATGGTGGTAGGTGCCTGCAATCCCAGCTACTTGGGAGGCTGAGGAAGGAGAATCACTTGAACCTGGGAGGTGGAGGTTGCTGTGAGCTGAGATCACACCACCGCACTCCAGCCTGGGCGACAGAGCGAGACTCTGTCCCAAAAAAACAGAAACACCAAAGAACAAAATTCAGATATTGTCTTTGCAGAAAATCTTAGTGGACATTTTTATGGTATCCAAAGGTAAATTTCTGTCGTGGATATATTAAATTTACAGTGAAAATCACACAACACACACACACACACACACAATTACAGACACACGTCATTCCCCTCCCCTCCCTTTCCCTTCTCGTGCTGTTCTAGAGCTGACGGGCATTGTTTCCAGGCAGGTCTTTGCTCTTCTCGACCATTGAGCTCAGTGACTTTTCTACACGAGCCCACCAGTGCCGTAGCACCATAAGCAACAGCAGACTTGGCGCCCGCTCAGGCCTCATCAGTCGCTACTTCTCACAGTTCAGGGGTTTTCTGGGGGTTTGCCTGTTTTGGGGTTTTTGTTTTTGAGACAGGGTCTCACTCTGTCACCCAGGCGGGAGTGAAGTGGTGCAATCACAGCTCACTGCAGCCTTGACCTCCCAGACTCAAGCAATCCTCCCACCTCAGCCTCCTGAGTATCTGGGACCACAGGCATATGCCACCACAACCAGCTAATTTTTGTATTTTATGTAGAGATAAGGTTTCCTCATGTGGCCCAGGCTGGTCTCCAGCTCCCAAACTCAAGCAATCCTCCTTCCTCAGCCTCCAAAATAGCTGAGATTACAGGCATGAGACCCCGCGCCCAGCCTGTTTTTATATTATATAACCTCGGTGTACAGTCAGTTCCTTAGCTCCTGGCGTCCTTCCCTCGGCATCGGGCTGTGAGACCTGCCGGTGCTGGGCATGGGGCTGTGGGGCACTGGCTGCCCCTGCTCTGCACACTGCTGCATGACTGTGTCCTTGTCGTCTCCTCCTCCCTCTACTGCGGGGCCCCTGGGAGGGTTCCAGCACCTCCCTGTTCCACACAGCACTGTATGAACATTCCAGCACGTGTCTCCTGGTGGACATATGTGCGCCTTTCTGTTGGCTCCATGACATATCTAAAAGTGAAATTGCTGGATCACGGGATCTGCATATGTTCGGCTTGGTAAATATTTCAGTTTTCCAAAGTGACTGAGCCAATTCACACTCCCACCAGCAAGAGCTCCAGCTGCCTCGCATACGGGCCAACATTCAGCATTTTCCGCCCCATTTTCCATCATTCCGGGAGGCCTGTGCTTCTGTTAACATAGTTGCAATCAATTAATTCACTGTTGCATCTAGACGCTTTTCCCTTTACGTTATAACCACTGTTCTATATTCCCAATCCTCAGTGAGGAAGCAAAAATTTTGGTTCTTTTCTTTTTTTAATGCTGTGAGGATACATTCACTAGATTGCCACAGCAGTACCACAGACACTCTGTGAACATACTTTTGAAAAAGTCTTACTTGATGTTTTTCTGTTAGTAATGTAGTATTGTTCACATGGGTATAAAAAGCCGCTCAGCTAGGCTCTGTGGCACTATACTCCAGCCTGGGCAACAGAGCAAGACCCCATCTCAAAAAATAAAAATAAGGCCATCATAATGGCACACACCTATAATCTCAGCACTTTGGGAGGCTAAGGTGGGTGGATCACCTGAGGTCAGGAGATCGAGACCAGCCTGGCCAACACGGTGTAACCCCATCTCTACTAAAAATACAAAAATTAGCTGGGTGTGGTGGCGGGTGTCTGTCGTTCCAGCTACTCAGGAGGCTGAGGAAGGAAAATCGCTTGAACCTGGGAGGTAGAGGTTGCAGTGAGTCAGGACTGCACCACTGAACTCCAGCCTGGGCAACAAGAGAAAAACTCCATCTCAAAAAACAATAACATTAAATAAATAAAAATAAGGCCAGTGAGATGGCTCATACCTGTAATCCCAGCACTTTAGGAGGCCAAGAAGGGCAGATCACTGAAGGCCAGGAGTTCGAGACTAACCTGGGCAACACAGTGAGACTTGGTCTCTACTAAAAATACAAAAAAAATCAGCCAGGCGTGGTGGTATGCGCCTGTAATCCCAGCTACTCCAGAGGCTGAGGCATGAGAATAACTTGAAGCCGGGAGGTGGAAGTTACAGTAAGCCGAGATCACACCACTGCACTCCAGCCTCAGCGACAGAGAGAGATTCTGTCTCAAAAAAGAAAAAGAAAAGAAAAAGAACAGTGCCCAGCACGTAAAAGATGCTGAATAAACACCTCCAGGCTGGAGTGCAGTGGTGTGACCATAGCTAACTGCAGCCTCAAACTTGTGGGCTCAAGCAGTCCTCCAACCCTCAGCCTCCCAAGTAGCTAGGACCACAGGTGCATGCCACCACACCCAGCTAATTTTTTTATTTTGTACAGACGGGGTCTCCCCATGTTGCCCAGGCTGGTCTCCAACTCCTAAGCTTAATCAATCCACCCACCTCAGCCTCCCAAAGAGCTGGAATTACAGGCATGAGCCACTGCACCAGGCCAAATTACCTAAAGATGTGCAAAAAATTTTAATAATCATTTCTCTAAAGAAGATGCAGAAATGGGCCAATAGGCACATGAAAAGATGCTTGGCTGGGCGTGGTGGCTCACTCCTGTAATCCTAGCACTTTGGAGGCCGAGGCGGGTGGATCACCTGAGGTCAGGAGTTTGAGACCAGCCTGGCCAAGATGGTGAAACCTCATCTCTACTAAAAATACCAAAAATAGCTGGGTGTGGTGGCAGGAACCTGTAATCCCAGCTACTCAGGAGGCTGATGCAGGAGAATCACTTGAACCCAAGAGGCAGAGGTTGCAGTGAGCCAAGACCACACCATTGCACTCCAGCCTAGGCAACAGAGCGAGATTCCATCTCAAAAAAAAAAAAAGAGAGGAAAGAAAAGAAAAGATGCTCAACCACAGTGAGATGTCACCACCCCCATCGCAATGGCTATAATCACACAGACAGGCAGTCACCAATACTGGTGAGGACGTCAGGATTGTAGCCCTCATAGAGTGCTGGTGTCTGGAAGTCTACCAGACACTTCAGAGACCATCTCTTTATTCCTAAAAACACTGTAAGTAGGTACATTTGTGATCCCATTTTACAGATGCAAAAACTGGAGGCCCAGCTGGTGATGACCTGCCCAAGGCCACAGAGCCAGCAAAGTGGCTATGGGGATAGCACCTGTACCAGGCTACCCAATGATACCAGAGCCTGGGCTCCCTCCCTGGCGGCCTCATTCAACACCCAAAACATGTGAGCAGGAGCTGCAGCCACAGGTCTGTCTGTGACTGTCAACAAGTAGCTCACTGCTCTGCACTTAGTGTTCCTTCTCTAAAATGAGGCCAAGGCCAAGCGCGGCTCACACCTGTCATCCCAGCACTTTGGGAGGCCGAGGCGGGAGGATCACCTGAGCCAGGAGTTGGAGACCAGCCTGGGCAACATGGCAAGACCCCATCTCTACAAAAAAATTAAATTAGTCAGTCATGGTGTTGCACACTTGTGGTCCCAGCTACTCAGGAGGCTGAGGTGTGAGGATCACTTGAGCCCCGGGAGTTCAAGGCTACAGTGAGCTATGATTGTGCCACCGCTCTCCAGCCTGGGTGACAGAGTAAGATCTAGTCTCATAAAATAAAATGTAAAAATTAATAAAATAAAATAAAATAATAAAAGACAAGACCATCCACCTCACTGTTTGGTTGCAAGAATTCAAAACAGAAAATATAAGCCAAGCGCAGTGGCTCATGCCTGTTATCCCAGCACTTTGAGAGACTGAGGCATGTGGATCACTTGAGATCAGGACTTCGAGACCAGCCCGGCCAACACAGTGAAACCCATCTCTACTAAAAATACAAAAATTAGTGGGGCATGGTGGCACACACCTATAATCCCAGCTGCTTGGGAGGCTGAGGCACGAGAATTGTTTGAACCCGGGAGGTGGAGGCTACAGTGAGCTGAGATCGTGCCATTGCATTCCAGCCTGGGCAACAGACATAAAACCCACATAAAAAAAAAAAAAAAAAAAAAAAAAGCCAGGTACAGTAGCTCACACCTGTAATCTCATGTAATCTCAGCACTTTGGGAGGCCGAGGCAGGTAGATCACCTGAGGACAGGAATTCAACACCAGCCTGGCCAACATGGTAAAACCCTGTCTCTACTAAAAAGGCAAAACTTAGCTGGGTGTGGTGGCAGGCACCTGTAATCTCAGCTTTAAAAAAAAAAAAAAAAAAAAAAACAGAAAATGTGTTTCTATTGCTTTTGGGCTCTCAAGCATAAATTCTTTGCCTCAGCCTATGTCCAGAAGAGTTCTCCCAGTGTTATCTCCTAGAGTTAGCATAGTTTCAGGTCTTAGATTTAAGACTTTGATCCGTCCTGAGTTGATTTTGCATATGGTGAGAGATACCAATCCAGTTTCATTCTTCTGCATGCGGCTATCCAGTTTTCCCAGCACCACTCATTAACTAGGGTGTCTTTCCCCAGTGTTGTGTTTCTGTATGTTTTGTCCAAGATCAGTTGGTTGTAAAAATGTAACTTTATTTCTGGGTTCTCTATTCTGTCCCCTGGGTCTATGTGTGTACTTTTATGCCAGTACCATGCTGTTTTGGTTACTACAGTCCTACAGTTTAATTTAAAGTCGAGTAATACGATGCTTCCAGATTCATTCTTTTTGCTTTGGATTGCTTTGGCTTTTCAGGCTCATTGTTTCCATGTGAATTTTAGGATTTTTTTTCTAATTCTGTGAAAAACAATGTTGGTATTTTGATAGGAATTACACTGAATCTGTAGATTGCTTTGGGCAGGAAGGTCATTTTTACAATAATGGATCTCCCAAGCCCTGAGCACAGGATTCTTTCCATTTGTTTGTGTCATCTATGATTTATTTCATCAGTATTTTATCACTCTCTCTGTAGAGATCTTTCACATCCTTGGTTAACTATATTACTGAGTTTGGTGGTGGTTGTTGTTGTTATTGTAGCTACTGTAAATGGAAATGAGTTCTTTGTTTTTTTAATTGCAGTTTAGGTTTTGGGGTACATGTGAAGAACATGCAAGATTGTTGCATAGGTACACACATGGCAGTGTGATTTGCTGCCTCCCTCCCCACCACCTATATCTGGCATTTCTGGGAATGAGTTCTTGATTTGATTCTCAGCTTGGTGGCTGATGGCAGATAGCAGAGCTACTGATCTGTGTACACTGATTTTGTAACCTGAAACTTCACTGAATTCCTTTCTCAAATCTAGGAGTCCTCTAGAGGAGTCTTGAGGGTGTTCTAGGTATAATATCATATTATCAGCAGAGATAGTTTGACCTCCTCTCTTCTAATCTGGATACACTTTATTTCTTTCTCTTGCCTGATTGCTCATACAAATGGGGCCTGGCCTGGTACAGTGGCTCATGCCTGTGATCCCAGCACTTTGGGAGGCTGAGGCAGGCGGATCACCTGAGGTCAGGAGTTCGAGACAGCCTGGCCAACACGGTGAAACCCCATCTCTACTAAAATACAAAATTAGCCGGGCGTGGTGGCGCATACCTATAATCCCAGCTACTTGGAAGGCTGAGGCAGGAAAATCACTTGAACCCGGGAGGTGGAGGTTGCAGTGAGCCGAGATTGCGCCACTGCACTCCAGCCTGGGCAACAAGAGCAAAATACTGTCTAAAAAACAAACAAAAAACAAAAAAGATACCTGCACGTGCACATTTATTGCAGTACAATTCACAATTGCAAAGATATGGAATCAACCTAAGTACCCATCGACCGATGAGTAGACATACAAAATGTGGTCCACATACACCATGGAATTCTACTCAGCCATAGAAAAGAATCCAATAATGTCTTTTGCAGCAACTTGGATAGAACTTATCCAAAGTGGAGTAACTCAGGATCAGAAGCCCAAATACATGTTCTCACTTACACTTGAGAGCTAAACTATGGGTGCACAAAGGCAGGCAGAGTGGCATAATGGACACTGGACTCTCAGACGGTGGGAGGGCAGGAGGGGGTGAGACATGAAAACTTACCTACTGGGTACAATGGTGATAGGTACAATAAAAACCAAGACTTCGGCAGGGCGCAATGGTTCACGTCTGTAATCCCAACACTTTGGGAGGCCAAGACGGGCAGATCACAAGGTCAGGAGTTTAAGATCAGCCTAGCCAACAGGGTGAAACCCCATCTCTGCTAAAAATACAAAAATTAGCTGGGCATGATGGTGTGCGCCTGTAGTCTCAGCTACTCAGGAGGCAGAGGCAGAAGAACTGCTTGAACTGGGACCTGGGAAGCGGGGGTTGCAGTGAGCCGAGATCATGCCACTGCACTCCAGCCTGGGCTACAGAGTAAAAATCTGTGTTAAAAAAAAAAAAAAAAAAAAACCCAGACTTCACCAATGTACAATTCATCCACATAACCAAAAACCAACCCTAAAGCTATTTGAAATGAAAATATTTTTTTTAAAGAAACAATAGGCCAGGCGCAATGGGTCACGCCTGTAATCCCAGCACTTTGGGAGGCTGAGGCAGGTGGATCACAAGGTCAGGAGTTCTATACCAGCCTGGCCAATACGGTGAAACCTTGTCTCTATTAAAAATACAAAAAAATTAGCCAGGCATGGTGGCGGGTGCCTGTAGTCCCAACTACTCAAGAGGCTGAGGCAGGAGAATTGTTTGAACCCGGGAGGCAGAAGTTGCAGTGAGCCGGGATCATGCCATTGCACTCTAGCCTGGGCAACAAAGTAAGACTCTGTCTCAAAAAAAAAAGAAACATTAAAAAAAAAAATGTGAAAGAACCTAGCACGGTGCCCAGGGCCCAAGCTTTTCTTTATTCTTATTTTTAGAGAGGATCTCAGTCTGTCCTGTGGGCTAGGATACACATGCAATCACAGCTCACTGTAACCTTGAACTCCCAGGCCCAAGTGATCTTCCTGCCTCAGCCTCCTGCGTAGCTGGGGCTACAGGTGTGCATCATCATGTCCAGCTAATTTTTTATTTTTTGTAGAGACAAAGTCTCACTATGATGCCCAGGCTCTGAGCTTTTCTTTTTTGTTTTCGGTTTGATTTTTGATTTTGGTTTTGGGGGGGTTTTTTGGGGTTTTTTTGAGACAGAGTCTCACTCTGTACCCCAGGCTGGACTGTAGTGGCATGATCTCAGCTCACTGTAACCTCCACCTCCCAGGTTCCAGCGATTCTCCTGCCTCAGCCTCCTGGGTAACTGGGTTACAGGCACACCCTACCACACCCAGCTAATTTTTGTACTTTTAATAGAGATAGGGTTTCACCATGTTGACCAGGTTGGTCTTGAACTCTTGACCTCAAATGATCAGGCCGCCTTGGCCTCCCAAAATGCTGGGATTACAGGCATGAGCCACTGCACCCGGCCTGGGTTTTTCGGTTTTTCTTGCTCTGTCCACCAGGCTGGAGTGCAGTGCAGTGGCATGATCTTGGCTCACTGCAACCTCCACCTCCCAGGTTCAAGAGATTCTTTTACCTCAGCCTCTGGAGCAGCTGGACTTACAGGCGCATGCCACCAAACCTGGCTAATTTATTGTATTTTTGGTAGAGACGGTGTTTCACCATGACAGCCAGGCTGGTCTCGAACTCCTGACCTCGAGTGATCCGCCCACCTTGGCCTCCCAAAGTGCTAGGATTACAGGCGTGAGCCACTGTGCCTGGCCAAGCTTTTCTTTTTTAATGGGCCTGTACTCAGATACCAAACTCCCAGAGCAGACCACCGAAGAGCAAGCTGCTGACCAGGGTCAGGGCTCCCCAGAAAGCTGGGTGCCTCGACAGGACAACGACATCTTGTTCTCATCAGGAGCCAGACCACGCCTGAGGTTCCATGAATAATCACAAACAGACCACAGGCCATCGCTGAGACCCAGGGAACGGCATATGAACACCCCCCCACACACACCCACACACAGCCACACATACACGCAGGACATGGGAGATGCAAGAGACCAGACCACAAAGGGGAAAAAAAAAATCACTGGTTCCACGTCACAAAACTGAAGTGTGGTGCTGGAAATAGTCACCTCTCAGCTGATTTCCTCTGACTCAAATCAGCGTTGAGGGGCAAGTGGAGCCAGCCAAGGCCATCAGGCCCCTGTGTCCCACCAATCCCCAGGAACCCCCTTCTGAAAGGGCCCATTCAACTTCAGCTCATTCCTCCAAACACCTCTCGGGTCTCTCATTTCGGGAATGTTTATCCGAGGGGAGGCCCAGCGATTTGTTCCGGAGTTAAAAAGGAATACTCTTTTAGCAAATTGGGGGAATCTTGGAAAAACAACCAAGTAGGAGTCTGGAGTTCCAAAAAGAGCCCTTGTCTGTGTTTAATGTAATGCCACCCATTCCTGCTTTGTTGCTTTTTCTTTTTTAACCCTCCTCCTGGCTGTGGTTGGTTCCGTCTGAAAGTGACTTGGGTTTTTTCTAGGGTCTTCCGATATGAAAGTGAAAATATTCCAATATATCCAATGGAGCTAAGTCTGCCTTGATCCTCATAAAGGCCAAATGGAGAACCTTCACTAGCCACCACATTAGGTCTCTCCAAGAAAATCCCAAGTAGTCACCCAGTATGGTAAGTCAAGTGAGATACAATTAAGTCCACTTAAGCAAACCTTTATTGATCTATGGCAGGCAGAGCAAGGAAGAAGGCGAGCTCCCTGCTCCCGGCCGCCTTAAGGGTAGACAACCAGGAACGAAATTCATCAACAAGAAAATGTAACGCCTCAGAAGTCAGCAAGAACAAATTAAGAACTGTGAAAAATGTCACAGGAAGAAAAATATTCAGTCAGTTTTTCCCCCACAGCTAAATTTGCACTGAACGTGGAGACCTAGTTTTCCATGCAAAGAAGGCTGGACTCTCATCTGGTGTCTACAGACCCCAAAACTCCAAGATCGGTTAACTAGGATGCTCAGATTATCTCAGGCAGTTGGAGGGAACTCAGCCTGTGCTTCACAAAATTCAAGAAGTGATTTGTTTTTTCAGAGCTGGCAATCCAAGGAGATTTTATGTTCAACTCAACTGGAAACAAACTGTCTACACCCAGTTGTCCAGACTGAACCAAATAATATTTTCAGTAGACACACTGTAAAGCTTTCTAGCTTTCTTTTCTTTTTTTTTTTTTTTTTTGTAGCCCAGGCTGGGTGCAGTGGCACGATCTTAGCTCACTGCAGCCTCAATCTTCTGGGCTCAAGCCATCCTCCTGCCTTAGCCTCCCAAGTAACTAGGACTACAGACGCATACCACCATGCCTGGCTAATTTTTCTTTCTTTCTTTCTTTTTTTTTTTTTTTTTTTTCAGTAGAGAAAGGGTTCACTATGTTGCCCAGGCTGGTCTTTTCTCTTTTTTTTATTGAGACAGAGTCTCCCAACTCCTGACCTCAAGTGATCCGCCTACCTCTGCCTCCCACAACAGGCATTCTGAATTTACATGCTCTTTCATTATGCCTTGTTTCAGAACTTTAAAGTGCATTCCTGTTGTGAAAGAAAAAGAGGGCCTACCACGATTGCCTAGGGTGATATTTATGAGAAGAGTCTGCAACTATCTCTCTCTGAGAAAAACCATCTGAAGAGGGAAGGCTCCATGCCTCCGAATGGCTGCTTAATGTGGCCATATGCAAATCCTGCAGAGACCCTCACAGGCCGGGCACCACTGCCCACGTCCCAGCTGCAGCCGCACACCTGGTGTGAATCCCAGCGCCACCACCTACCTGCCAAGTGCTCATGGGAATATTAATACAAGACAGGCCAGACCCCCGAATTGAGGCTTAGCCCGGGAGGCTTCTAGGCTTTGTCCAGGAAGGAATTCAAGGCTGAGCCAATTGTGTTACCAACTTCTATTGACGCGGCAGTGCACAGCAGCAGCAGAGGCCCTGCTCCCCGCAGGGCAAAACCACCCCCTTAGCAGTGCGTCCAGAGCAGCAACTCAGAGGCAGTATTGCACTCATATTCATACCCGCTTTTAATTATATGCAAACTAAGGGGTGGTTTCTGCAGAAATTTCTAGAATGGGGGTAGTAACTTCTGGGTTGTCCAGTGATTGTCATGGAAAGGGGCGGTACCGTGCAGGTGTTGCCATGGTGATAGTAAACTGACACGGCACGCTGGTGGGCGTGTCTTATGAGGAGGTGCTTCTGCCCCAGACCTATTTTAGCTAGTCCTCAATTTGGTCGCTATCCAGGCCCCACCTCCAGAGTCGAGTTCTGTCTCCTAACTCATTACTAAACCTCCGTGTGCCTCAGCTTCATCTCTAAAGTCAGGCCAGCACTACTTACTTCTCAGCTTGTTAGTTCACTCGCAGACCCCAAGGAGAATGTAGAGCAAGTACATCGTCCAGGCTCTCAAATTGTTGGGCATCAGCAGGGCTCATTCTCCCATCCCTGCTGTGCAAAGAAGGACCAACTACATATAAATCCATCTCCCCAAGGACGGGGGCGGATGGGAATACTGTCCCCTCACTGAGTAGCCCACCTTGGAGGGAGGGATGCCCATTTGCACATAACATAGGGACACTTTAAACTTTGCAGAAGCTTCCAGGAGTGTCCCTCCTTTCCTATCTAGCCAAGGAAGGAAGGTTACCCATGCACGTGCCATCCTGAGATAAGAAACTGCACACACAGAGACACTCCCCAGACACTGAAGAGCTGAAAATGCAATTTCAAACCTCCTTTTGGTGCAAAACACCAGCAGTAAGTGGCCAGTTCTTGAAAGACAGGTCCACCCCCAGACTGGACTGGAATTTCTCAGGAGCTGGGAGGTGAAATTTCGGTTCTGAAGATAATTAACTGTGTTCAGTCATGAATATCATCTGACTTTCCTGGACAGCCTTGGCCAGAGAAATGCTTTTGGCTTTTGGTTAAGGGTGAAGTTCCCAGACAAGCCCTGCTGTTCCTGCAGATGCCAGAGGGTTCGGGTGCTCCTTCCTGCTGTGCTGCCAGGGGCCACTGATACAGCCAGACTCAACAGAGCACCGGGCTAAGCCAGCAGCAGTCAGGCCTCAGAAACGGCTGGAGGCAGTGGAGTCTCTGCTGATCAATGGCAGTGCCATCCATTAGGGGCAGACACTGATGCCAGGAAACATATTTCACTCTAAAAGCACCTCCCTCTGAGTATATCCAATAGGACTTGGGGCGTGAGTACTAAGGCAGTCAGTTCAGATAGTTCTACAGAATTATTTTAGGATTCTCAGGTTTTCCCCCAACATTTTGTATTATTATTTTTATTATTGTTTTGAGATGGAGTCTCGCTCTGTCACACAGGCTGGAGTGCAGTGGCAGGATCTTAGCTTACTGCAACCTCCACCTAATGGGTTCTTGCAATTCTCCTGCCTCAGCCTCCTGAGTAGCTGGGACTACAGGCGCACGCCGCCACAACTGGCTAATTTTTGTTTTGTATTTTAGTTTCATCACGTTGTCCAGGCTGGTCTCAAACTCTTGAGCTCAGGCAATCCACCTGACTTGGCCTCCCAACATTTTGTGTTACTTTGTGGGTTTTTTTTTTTTTTTTGAGACAGAGTTTCACTCTTGTTGCCCAGGCTGGAGTGCAATGGCATGATCTCAGCTCACCGCAACTTCCACCTCCAGGGTTCAAGTGATTCTCCTGTCTCAGCCTCCCGAGTAGCTGGGATTATAGGCATGCGCCACCACACCCGGCTAATTTTTGTATTTTTAGTAGAGATGGGGGTTTGCTATGTTGGCTATGCTGGTCTCAAACTCCTGACCTCAGGTGATCCGCCCGCCTCGGCCTCCCAAGGTGCTGGGATTACAAGCGTGAGCCACCACGCCCAGCCTGAAACTTTTTTTTTAACTGAAATCTTATCACAGCACTTTTGAAGCACAAATTTATATTCCTTAATGCATTATTATACAGACATTAGGTAGAAAATTATAAAAACTATTTAGCAGTGTAGAAAAATGTCAAGTGAAAAGAACTAACTATAAAGATGCATATTCACTATGATGAGAACTACGTAAAAAGCAATAAACAGGAAATAAGGAAATATACTAAAATGCAACAGCTGTGTTAAAGGGGTAGAACTACAGGGGATTTGTCTAAAAATGTTTGCACTTGTGGTTATATCACTTTATAACAAACTTTTCTGAAATCGCCAATTCACACAATAGCCTGTTACTGGGTCTGATTACAACTCACTCATCAGGCTCCTAGTGGACACCAGCACAAATCGGGTTTCGGAAGATTCCTAGAAAATAATGTAATTGGGCTTCTTGAGAGATTATTACCTAACTCGACTTTCTTCGGCTCCCAGGGCACCTCCAGGGGTTAATCAAACTTTGTGTAATTTCACCTTAAATTTGCATAACACACAAACTTCAAAATGCTTATAGGGAGCTAAAAAGACCCCCATTAAACCCCTGCAGCACACAGCAGAAACAGCCAGTGCATCTGACAACCCAGTTAACAGAAAATAGCATGAAGGGTGGACCAGATTCTCCCAGGGCTGAACACACGCCCCTCCTCAGTCCTTCCAAAGAGGACCCTACATGATATTTTAATGACAATATTTTCCCAAAAACACTTCTCACAAAGCACTTCTGCCCCTTAAGTCCAGTTATGTGATTTTTTTGGTGATTCTATAGTAGCAATACGCAGAACATGAGGGCGCTCCAGTTTCTCAGAAGGTAGCAATGGGCCTGGCACAGCGGCTCATGCCTGTAATACCAACACTTTGGGAGGCCGAGGTGGGTGGATCACTGAGGTCCCAAGTTCAAGACCATCCTGGCCAACATAGTGAAACCCCATCTCTACTAAAAATACAAAAATTAGCCGGGCGTGGTGGTGGACACCTGTAATCCCAGCTACTCGGGGGGCTGAGGCAGAATTGCCTGAACCCGGGAGGTAGAGGTTGTAGTGAGCTGAGATGGTGCCACTGCACTCCAGCCTGGAAACAGAGTGAGATTCCGTCTCAAAAAAAAAAAAAGAAGGTGACAATGCTCATGACCAACAGCCAGGCTCTCCACGCGCTCTCGGGGTCTGGGCTTCCGACCTGCAGCCTCCAAGCTTCTAATCACTGCATGGCTCCTCTCAGACTCAGCAGGTCCTGAGAAGCTGCCCACGTCCAGCCAGCACCATGATCACCTCAGGTCTCTTCTCACCACCCCAGCAAACAGGACAGGCACACATCTCTTTTTGTAATGCGTTTTTCTCAGGAAAGACAAAATAATACCAAAACAGAATTCCCCTACCCGGAACACATCACTTTCTTGCTAACCACGAATTCTGGCAAATTCTGTTCTACATAACAGTGATTCAGTTAGTTCCTCTTTCTTCAAATTGCCACATTTTACCTTGCAAATTG
Organism: Cacajao melanocephalus; assembly: GCA_963573385.1. Taxonomy (NCBI): domain Eukaryota; kingdom Metazoa; phylum Chordata; class Mammalia; order Primates; family Pitheciidae; genus Cacajao; species Cacajao melanocephalus. The sequence goes on along the minus strand of CAUYLG010055361.1, from coordinate 33,485 downwards.
TGTATGCGTGCATGTGCGTGTGTGCATGTGAGTGAGAGAGAGAGAGGGGATGAGCTTAAAGACCAGTAATAAAACATATTTGCAGTGTGATCAAACTGCAATGTGATAATCTCTTATAAAAATTTATAAAAACATAATTCTATTCAAATATTTGAGACTCTCCTACACAGCAGATAGTATTCTAGATACTGTGGTTAAAGAAAAATAGGTTCTGTTTTCTGGAGAGAGCCAGAATCAAAAAAGGAAAAAAGAAACAAAACTATATAAATAAGAAGAAATAAAGTAAGTTTGTTCATCAGGAGGTTACTACCAAAATAGATGTCATGGACAGCTGTGGTGGCTCACACCTGTAATCCCAGGACTTTGGGAGGCTGAGGTAGGCATATCACCTGAGGTCAGGAGTTCGAGACCAGCCTGGTCAACCTGGTGAAACCCCGACTGTACTAAAAATATAAAAATTAGCTGGGCATGGTGGCACACACCTGTAATCCCAATTACTGGGAGGCTGAGGCAGGAGCCACTTGAACCTGGGAGGCAGAAACACTAGATCATGCCACTGCACTCCAGTCTGGGCAACAGAGCGAGACTCCATCTCAAAAAAATAAAAATAAAAGTGTGTCATGGAAGGGAGCAAAATGGGGCAGAAGGTTTTGCCCCTAATGTATAAACACTACTGTGAGGTATAATTTATCACCATAAAATGCACAAATCTTTTTTTTTTTTTGAGACAGAGTCTTGCTCTGTCACCCAGGCTGGACTGCAATAGCACGATCTCGGTTCACTACAACCTGCACCTCCTGGGTTCACGCAATTCTTCCACCTCAGCCTCCTGAGTGACTGGTATTAGAGGCACCCGCCATCATGCCCAGCTAATTATTGTATTTTTGTAGAGGCAGGGTTTCACCGTGTTGGCCAGGCCAGTCTTGAACTCCTGACCTCAGGTGATCCACCCGCCTCAGCCTCCCAAAGTCCTGGGATTACAGGTGTGAGCCACTGCACCCGGCCATAAATTTTTTTTTAAATAGGGATGGGGTCTCCCTCTATTGCCCAGGCTGCCCTCAAACTCCTGGCCTCAAGTGATCCTCCTGCCTTGACCTCCCAAAGTGTTAGAATTACAGGCATGAGCCACCACACCCTGCTCAAAATGTACAAATAGGCCAGGTGGGGTGGCTCACGCCTGTAATCCCAGCACTTTGCGAGGCCAAGGCAGGCAGATCACATGAGGTCAGGAGTTTGAAACCATCCCTCCTGGCCAACGTGGCGAAACTTCATTTCTACCAAAAATACAAAAATCAGTCAGGTGTGGTGGCATAAGCCTGTAATCCCAGCACTTTGGGAGGCTGAGGCAGGCGGATCACCTAAGGTTGGGAGTTAGAGAACAGCCTGATCAACATGGAGAAATCCCGTCTCTACCAAAAATACAAAATTAGTCAGGCATAGTGTTACATGCCTGTAATCCCAGCTACTCGGGTAGCTTAGGCAGGAAAATTGCTTGAACCCGGGATGTGGAGGTTACAATAAGCTGAGATCATGCCACTGCACTTCAGCCTGGGCAACAAGAGCAAAACTCCATTTCTAAAAAACAAAAAAATAAAAAGAATCACTAGGACCCAGGAGGCAGAGGTTGCAGTGAGCCAAGATCATGCCATTGCACTCCAGCCTGGGCCACAGAGCACGAGTCTGTCTAAAAGAAAAAAAAAAAAAAAAAAAAAAAGTATAAATCTTAAGTGACAGCGCAATGAATTTTGACCAACATATTTCACGCAGAGAAACACACCGGCATGAGCTAGCAGCTGCAGGTGAGGGCCAGTGGGAGCCCAGGGTGCATGGAAGTTGCCCAGGCAAGAAGGGAAGGCTAGAGGCAGGGGTGAGGGAGCTCTGGACCTGACTCAATGTTACTCAAGGAGTCATCCCCAGGTCGGCACAGACAAACAGCGCAGAGTGTCCGAACGGAATGGAATGTATGGAATGCCACTGGATGAGCCACACAGACACAAGTGAGGCGTGACTCTCCCTTGTTCTAAAGAGTCCATGTAGGGCCGCAGGACTGTATACAGCAGAGCCAGAGTATGCCCTGGTCATCTGCACATATTTCTATCCATGTATTAATCAATCCCGAGAAATCAGGTCGGATGATCGAGCACACATACCACACTCACTGCTGTTCTCACTCTAGGTCACAAGCATCGAGCTTGATGACCTGAGAACAGGCCCTGAAATAAACCCTTCTCCTGCCTAGTCAGAGGACAGAATGCTCCAGTCAATCAGGTATTTTGATAGGAATCGTTTCAATATAAAATCCAACCAGGCACGGTGCCTCATGCCTGTAATCCTAGCACTTTGGGAGGCCCAGGCAGGAGGTTGCTTGAGAGGCCAGGAGTTTGAAACCAGCCTGGGCAACACGGCCTGGTTCACTGCAACCCATCTCTACAAAAAAAATTTTTAAAATTAGCCAGGTGTGATGGTCCATGCCTATAGCTCCAGCTACTCAGGAGGCTGAGGTGGGAGGATCACCTGAGCCCAAGAGTTTGAGGTTGCAATGAGCTGTGATTGGTGCCACAACACTCCAGCCTGAGCGACAGAGTAAGACTCTGTCCCAAAAAAAAAAAAAAAAAAAAAGAGACTACACTGAGCACTGGGGCGCATGCCTATAATCCCACCACTTCGGGAGCCTGAGGCGGGCGGATCACCTGAGGCCAGGAGTTCAAGAACCAGCCTGGCCAACATGGCAAAACCCTATCTCTACCAAAAATACAAAAATTTGCCGGGCATGGTGGCACATGCCTGTAATCCCAGCTGCTTGGGGGGCTGAGGCAAGAGAATCACTTGAACCTGGGAGGTGGAGGTTGCAGTGAGCCGTGATCATGCCACTGCACTCCAGCCGGGGCAACAGAGTGAGATTCTGTCTCAAATAATCATAAATTATAATCTCTTTTTCTTTTTATTTTCTTTTTTATTTTATTAATTTTCTAGTTTTTTCTTTTTAATTTTCTAGTTTTCTTTTTCTTTATCAAATAAAGAAAAGAAAAAGAAAACTAGAAAATTAATACACTACCCTAAGGAAACGTGAGCACACTTATATAAGGAGGTATATATTTTCTGAGTAAACATATGAATAAAATGTGAAAACAGAACTGAAAGGATCCATCCCGAACTCTAAACAATGGTTACCTCTCAGGTACAGCAGGAGATGACTGCAATTAGAGTGAGACTTTGACTTAATCTACAATGTTCTATTCTTTCACAAAGAAAATACATTTGTCCATGTATGACATTACTGAAAGTTAAGTTTTTAAGAAGGGAGCTGCCCTACAGAGCATTCACAGTGTAAGCTTCAAAGAATTAGAATAGAATGAGACTCTTAATCCAGAAAAGTACAAGCACTTTTTTTTTTTTGGCAACACCAAAGACGGAGGAGATTTCACAGTCCCCATATGAATAGCACTGGTGGGCTCTGGCTGCGTGACCAAAACCCTAGAGAAGAGGAAATTCACCGCGTGCCCATAAGGCACAACTACTCCTTCAAACCAACCTTAGTCAAAGTGTAAGTCATATACATAGTATCCAGACAAAATTCAAAGACTTAATTTTTTCTTTGCTTTTTGTTTTTGTTTTCTTTTTTAAAAAATTTGAGATTGGATTTCGCTATGCTGCCCAGGCTGGTCTCAAGCTCCTGGGCTCAAGCAGTCCTCCCTCCTCAGCCTCCCAAAGTGCTGTGATTGCAGGCGTGAGCCACAGTGCTTGGTCTCAAGGCTGAGGTTTTTCTGACTCCAGCCCACCCAATCAGGGTCCTCACCAACACACATTCCCTTGACACTGCCTACTTTGGGCAAATTACTTACCCATGGATTTTAGTTTTCTCTCTCAATGTAAAAAGGTTTTCTATACCACTTCACCCCCCAGCCAGGATGATGACCACATTTCACACAGAAGGACAGGCTACGTCCCGAGTCTATGAGCTCCACTTTCACACTCGTCTGGTTCCAGGAAAGGGCACTGTGAAACATACCTTGTCCCAGCACCACTAGTCTGTGGATCCCATTAGCACTCCTGATAAAATCACCACTGCCCTCAAGAAAAGCCAACTACCTAAAGGAATTCCAGGCCACATCAAAGGGAGGGTAGTCTCCCAGACACACAACTCCCTAAGGTGTACAGAGCTCAGATGATCTCTAAATCACACCGTTATGGTAGCCTCTAGAGTCTACCTCTATGAGTCCTGAAAGAAACACAGCCTCTACACCCACAGAGGAACCCTGAACCACCAGGCCCTCCAGCAATGCCAAACTGCTTTACAAGCTGAGGTAGCAGCAGCATTCCAATCCAATCACAGCCTACCGTTCCCAAGTGACCCCCACGGAAGGGGTTGGGCCTGGGGCCCACGCTGGCCTCCAACATGTGACCTCACGGACAGGATGTTCTAATCAGTGAGCCTCCCCTTACACTGATAAAAGGGAAAGGAAAAAATAACTGGAGATCAATTCTGGAAGGACCTTCTTTCTAGACACAGGGTCTTCACATCGAGGACCCCAACCAAATGCAACAATGCCTCCCCTGCTCCCCGCTGCCGTTTCTCCCCAATGAAGAAACTGTCTACCAACCCTCCAGAACTCACTTCACTCATCACCTCCTCAGTAACACCTTGCCAGACCTCCCCTTAAGGGGATACCCCAACCTTCTGCCCCTCAACCAAGAAGAAACCGTAACTCACCAACACCCACCTACATCTATTCATTCTCCAGCAGCTAGGATGACAGGAAGAAACATCCGGAAATAAGGGGCACCCTCCTGTATTCCTTCTAATGTTTATCCTCTTCATTAACCCAAATCCCTTAAAGAGAAGTACAGGAGGCCAGGCACGGTGGTTCACGTCTGTAATTCCAGCACTCTGGGAAGCTGAGGTGGGCAGATAGCCTGAAGTCAGGAGTTCGAAACCAGCCTGGCCAACATGGTGAAACTCCATCTCAACTAAAAATACAAAAATTAGCCAACCGTCATGGTGGGTGCCTGTAATCTCAGCTACTCAGGAGGCTGAGGCACGAGAATCGCTTGAACCCAGGAGGTAGAGGTTGCAGTGAGCTGAAATCCCACCATTGCACTCCAGTCTGGGCAAGAGAAATACAGACCAGGAACCATGGTGGCTCATGCCTTTACTCCCAGCACCTTGGAAGGCCAAGGCATGAGGATGGCTTGAGGCTAGGAGCTCCAGACATAGCAAGACCCCATCTCTACAAAAAAAAAAAAAAAAAAAAATTAGTGGGCATGATTACATGCACCTGTAGTCTCAGCACTTTCGGAGGCTAAGACGGGAGGATCACTTGAGCCCAGGAGTTTCAGGCTGCAATGAGCCACGATCCTGTCAATGCACTACAGTGTGGACCACACAGCAAGACCTCATCCTCTAAAAAACAGAAATAACAACTACACATCTATAGGTTTGGTTCACAGATGAGAAAACAGAGGTACCGAGAGGTGAAATTACTGGCCCAAGACCACACCCCTGACAAGAGCTTCGGAGAGGGTAGGTGGTTGGGAAAGGCGCCCAAGTCCAGGAAAGCTGCCCCCAGGGCCACGGCTCAGCGTGACCGGGCAGGGCAGAAGACCAGGGCACCAGGACCGGGGCGAGGAGGAAACTGTCCCGGAGGACGCCTCTGAGAGCCCCAGGAAGGCGCCTCGGAACGCGGCCAGCTGTAACCTGGACAGGGCTTTCCCGGCGCAGGAGGGCAAGGAACCCATAGGGACGGAGGCGCGAGAAGCCACAGGGACTCCCCCCCCGCGAGGGACGGGGGCGCGAGAGGGCAGGGGGACCCCCGAGGGAGGGGGGTGCGAGAGGGCAGGGGAACCCCCAACGGACAAGGGCGCGGAACAGCAGGGGGACCCCCAAAGGACAGGCGCGCGGGAAGGCAGAGGGACCCCGAGGGACTGAGGCGCGGGGCCGAACGCAGGGCGCGGAGACAGGAAACGAGTTGGGGACAGGGCGCGGCGGCTGAGCACCGCCCGCCGAGGGTCGTCGGGCCGCGGGCCCAGAGCAGGTGGGGGCTGCCGCAGCCCCGCGCCCTACCTGCCACCTGAGGATCCGCCTCCTTGTCAGCCTCCGCCTCAGCTGCCGCCCCGACTGCTGCCGCGGGCAGCGGGTCCATCGCGCGGCCAGTCATGTGAGCCCGCGCGCCCACGTGACTTCCTCCCGCGCCGCCCGGCCGCGCCGCGCCCGCGCCCCGCCCACACCCAGCCTGGTCTCACCGTCTCCCCGGCCTCGCCCCTCCCACAACCCGCCTAGTCACGCCCACAGGCCCCTCCCCGTCCACGTGGACACAGAGCCGGCTAGCTGCTCTCGTTCCTTCCGCCTCAGGTCGGACCTCCGAGCTCGCCAGTGTACCGCCTTGGACGCAAGCCGGCACCCGCCGCACCCTCCTTTACTCCCTCTCTCCTTGCCCAGTCACGCCCTCGTTCCCTCATTCACTGATCACACTGGGTTTCTCTGTCTCGCGCTTACTCATCCATCTACCCACCCACTCATTCGCTCACCCATGCATTGCATCCTGCATTCATTCACCCATCCGCTCGCTCACTCACTGCATCCTGCATTTACTCACCCACTCACTCACTGCATCCTGCATTCATTCATTCACCCACCCACTCACTCACTCACTGCGTCCTGCATTCATTCACCCACCCACCCACTCACTGCATCCTGCATTCATTCAGCCACCCACCCAATCACCCACTGCGTCCTGCATTCATTCATTCACCTACCCACTCACTGCATCCTGCATTCATTCAGCCACCCACCCACTCACTGCATCCAGCATTCATTCATTCACCCGTCCAGTCACTTACTCACTGCATCCTGCATTCATTCATTCACCCACCTACTCACTCACTGTATCCTGAATTCACTCACTCACTCACTGCATCCTGCATGCGTTTACTCACGCACTCACTCACTGCATCCTTCGTTCATTCACCCACCCACTCACTGCATCCTGCATTCACTCACTGCATCCTGCATCATTCATTCACCCAACCCTCACTCACTCACTACATCCTGCATTCATTCATTCATTCACCCACCCACTCATTCACTCACTGCATCCTGCATTCATTCATTCACCCACCCACTCACTTACTCACTGCATCCTGCATTCACTCACTCTCACAACCACTTACTCACTGCATCCTGCATTCATTCACCCACCCACTCACTCACTGCATCCTGCATTCATTCATTCACCCACCCACTCACTCACTGCATCCTGCATTCACTCACTCACACAACCACTCACTCACTGCATCCTGCATTCTTCCACCCACCCGCTGGCCCACTCTGGTTTGCTGGCTGCCACCTGAAAGTCAGGAAGCCCTGTGCTGGGTGCTGAGGATACAAAGATGCTTCCTGTGCATTCCTCGATCTGGAGGAGGCACAGATGGCCAGAGTGGAGCAAGTGTGCTGTTTCAAAATGGAAGCAAGGCTGTGGGGCACACCGTAGAAAAGGGTGAGCAGTGAAGGGTGATCCCTTTCCTACATGGGTGAAGGGATCCCTGGATGGGTGGTGCTGGAGTTGGGCCTGGAGGAATAAGGAGTTAAGCAGGAGGCACGAAGGCTCTGAGAGATCAGCTGCAGATGCTGTGGTCATTCCAGGCTAAAAGTGTGGGGGGTGGCATGCAGATTGGTAGGCCAGCATCAGGAAGGGGCTTCTTTCCTAAGGAAGGGTCCTGGACCTTCTTTTTTTTTTTTTTTTTTTTTTTTTTATGTGATGTGATTCTCACTCTGTTGCCCAGGCTGGAGGCCAGTGGCATGATCTCAGCTTAATGCAACCTTTGCCTCCCAGGTGAAGCAATTTTCCTGTCTCAGCCTCCCGAGTAGCTGGTATTACAGGATTGTGCCACCATGCCCAGCTAATTTGGGGGGAGGGTTGTCTTTTTTTTTTTCCTTTTTGTGGAGAATGGGATCTTGCTATATTGCCCAGGCAGGTCTCAAACTCCTGGGCTCTCAAGTTATCCTCCTGCCTCCGCCTCCCTTAAGAGCTGGGATTACAGGTGTAAGCCACTGCACCCGACAATTTTTGTATTTTTAGTAGAGACAGGGTTTCACCATGTTGGCCAGGCTGGTCTTGAACTCGTGACCTTAAGTGATCCTCTTGCTTTGGCCTCCCAAAGTGCTGGGATTACAGGCGTCAGCCACCACGCCCGTCCATCCTGGACCCTCTAACACTGATGTCACACAATGTCCAGGGACTTGATTACAGAACCAAGAGCCCAGAACCACGTCAGGTCCTAGGAAGCGTCCCCTTCTCACCAGGTAGTTCCTCTGGCTATAGCTGCCGGACCCTCCCTCGGTTACAGATGACTGCACTGAGGACTCTGTAAGGTCCCAGCATACCAGGACCTCCATGAGAGCAGGTACACCCACCATAACCTGGGAGGCAGAGGTTGCAGTGAGCCGATATCGAGATGTTCTTCTGCTGATGGACATGTAACAGCTTTTCCAGGGTGCAGTGGGACATGGCACGATCCTGTGACCTCTCACCCACATCTGATAGCTGCTTCCTTCCTCCACCCGGCACTTCCTTTCAGCTGCTGTTGCCATCAAATAATGTACTCAGCACTTTCCCTGATGTCACATACACATACATACTCTGTCTACTTCCTGATCATATTTTCATTAGAGGCAGCGTCTTTCTGTGTTGCCCAGGCTGGACTGTAGTGGCTCAGTCATAGCTCACTGTGGCCAAAACTCCTGGCCTCAAGCAGTCCTTCCACCCCAGCCTCCCAAGTAGCTGGGATTAAGGCACAGGCCACCATGCCCAACTGTTTGCTACATATTTTTGGTCTCAAACTAGATTATAAGATATTTATTTATTTATTTATTTATTTATTTATTTATTTTTAAGATGGGGTTTCACCATGATGGCCAGGCTGGTCATGAACTCCTGACCTCAGGTGATCCACCCACCTCGGCCTCCCAAAGTGCTAGGATTACAGGCGTGAGCCACCACGCCCAGCCTATTTATTAAAATTTTCAAAATTCATTGCACTCAGCTGGGCACAGTGGCTGAGGCCTATAATCCCAGCACTTTGGGAGGTCAAGGCAGGAGGATCACTTGGGCCCAAGAATTCAGGACCAGCCTGGGCAACATAGTGAGACCCCATCTCTAAAAAAATAGGAAAAAAATTAGTCAGGCATAATGGCACACACCTGTAGTCCCAGCTACCCTGGAGGCTAAGGCAAGAGGATTGCTTGAGCCCAGGATGTCAAGGCTGCAGTGAGCTGTGATCGCATCACTGCACTCCAGCCTGGGTAACAGAGTGAGCCCCTGTGTCTAAAAATAAAAAATAAAATTGGTGCACTAAAAATGTAAATTGGGTGGGCGCAGTGGCTCATGCCTGTAACCCCAGCACTTTGGGAGGCCAAGGCCAGCAGATCACCTGAGTTCAGAAATTCAAGACCAGCCTGGCCAACATGGTGAAACCCCATCTTGAATAAAAATACAAAAATTAGGCCAGGTGTGGTGGTTCACGCCTGTAATCCCAGCACTTTCAGAGGCCAAAGCCAGCAGATCACCTGAGGTCAGTAAGACTCCATCTCAAAAAAAAAAAAAAAAAAATCCTCAAATCCTGGCCACATCCCAAACCAATTAAATCAGAACCCCTAGAGGCAGGTTTCAGGCAGAGTATATTTTGAATGTGATTAGAAAGTGCAGCCAGGCCAGGCGCAGTGGCTCACCTCTGTAACCTCAGCATTTTGGGAGGCCGAGGTAAGCAGATCACCTGAGGTCAGAGGTTCAAGACCAGCCTGGCCAACTTGGTGAAGCCCCTTCTCTACTAAAAATACAAAAATAAGCCAGGCGTGGCTGCGGGTGTCTGTCATCCCAACTGTGTGGGAGGCTGAGGCAGGAGAATCGCTTGAACCCAGGAGGCAGAGGTTACAGTGAGCCTAGATTGTGCCACTGCACTCCAGCCAGGCGACAGAGTAAAACTGTCTCAAAATGAATGAGTAAAATAAAAATAAAAAAACAAAATGTGTGTGGCCAGTGGGAGGCAATGCAGGGACAGCCAGACAAGATGTCTGTCCTGCAAAGCCTCCTGATAGAAGTGAGTGCAGAAGAACACAACAGAATTCTCACACACACAGAATAACGGGTAGAAAGGTGAGGGCTGTGATGGGAAACGGCAGGGGGAATAACTGCCTCTAATTCAGAATGCCTGCTGGAGAGGAGATGCAGTCCTAGTAGGTCGTGGGCTCTATTGCTGGACAGCTCTAGTGTTTGCAGAGTTCCTTGGGAATATGACTGACATATGCCTGCCTTCAGTAGATTCTCTCCAAAGAATACTAGTCCTGTTTACTCAGGGAACAGTAAAAAGAAAATGGAATTTCTCATTTCTCTTTTGAGAGGAGTCTCGCTCTTATTTCCCAGGCTGGAGTGCAGTGGCACAATCTCGGCTCACTGCAACCTCCACCTCTGAGGTTCAAGTGATTCTCCTGCCTCAGCCTCCTGAGTGGCTGTGATTACAGGCACCCACCACCATGCCCGGCTAATTTTTGTATTTTAGTAGAGGCAAGGTTTCACCATGTTGGCCAGGCTGGTCTTGAACTCCTGACCTCAGGTGCTCCACCAGCCTCCTCCTTCCAAAGCGCTGGGATTACCGGCATGAGCCACAGCGCCTGGCCCACAGCATTTATTTTTAAGTGATGGGGTCTTGCTCTGTGGCCCAGGCTGGAGTACGATGGCACAATCATAGCTCACTGCAGCTTCCAACTCTTGGGCTCAAGCACTCCTCCCGCCTTGGCCTCACAAAACACAGATTATAGGTGTGAGCCACTGCCCCAGTCATTTTAGTAACTCTTTTTGAAAGGTCTTTAGCAGGACTTAGGAACCCTTGCATTTTAGGGGCACAGCTGATAATAGCCCTTTCTGCACGTTCTCCTGTGTAGTTAAATTCCGACTCCCATCCTCCACATGCTAACTTCCGTCCGTTTGCCTAGCTAGTTCTCATTTTCCTAAATGAAAAGCAATAAATGTGACTCAAAAAACAGATTAACCGTCGTAATATAATTAGGTTCTTGCTACTAAGCAAAAGGTTTTAGAAATGAGAAATTCCACGCTGGGTGCAGTGGCTCATGCTTGTAATCTCAGCACTTTGGGAGGCTGAGGGGGACAGATCACCTGAGGTCAGGAGTTCGAGACCAGCCTGGCCAACGTGGTGAAACCCCATCTCTACTAAAATTACAAAAATTAGCCAGGCATGGTGGCAGATGCCTATAATCCCAGCTACTCAGGAGGCTGAGGCAGGAGAATCACTTGAACCTGGGAGGTGGAAGTTGCAGTGAGCCGAGATTGTGCCATTGCACTCCAGTCTTGTGATCCACCTACCTCGGCCTCCCAAAGTGCTCGGATTACAGGCATGAGCCACCGTGCCCTGCCAAGATCATCCTTCTTTAGTCTGCCAAGTAGCTGGGACTACAGCATTTGTCATTTAGCCAGGCACAGTATAGTCTCCGCTACAGGCTTTTTAAAATTTTTTTCTTTGAGACATAGTCTTGCTCTGTTGCCCTGACTGGAGTGCAGTGGCGTGATCTCAGCTCACTTCAACCACTGCCTGCCGGGTTCAAGCAATTCTCCTGCCTCAGCCTCCCAAATAGCTGGGACTACAGGTATGTGCCACCATGCCTGGCTAATTTTTATATTTTTAGTAGGGACAGGATTTCACCATGCTGGCCAGGCTGGTCTCAAACTCCTGACCTTGTGATCCACCGGCCTTGGCCTCCCAAAGTGCTGGGATTACAGGCGTGAGCCACCTCGCCCAGCCAAACTTTATTTATTTATTTATTTGTTTATTTATTTATTTATTTATTCATCACTCTGTCACCAGGTGCCAGGCTGGAGTGCAGTGGCACGATCTCAGCTCACTGCAACCTCCGCCTCCCGGGTTCAAGCAATTCTCCTGCCTCAGCCTCCCGAGTAGCTGGGATTACAGGCACGCACCACCAAGCCCAGCTAATTTTTGTGTTTTAGTAGAGACAGGGTTTCACTACGTTGGCCAGGATAGTCTTGATCTCTTGACCTCATGATCTGCCCGCCTCAGCCTCCCAAAGTGCTGGGATTACAGGTGTGAGCCACCACCCAGCTCTTTCTATTTTTTGTAAAATGGGGTCTCATTGTATTGCCCAGGCCAGTCTCAAACTCAAACTATCCTCCTGCCTTGGCCTCCCAAAGTACCAGCATTACAGGCATGAGCCACCATGCCTGGCCCACTGTTTTTATAAAGAACTTTTTAAAGAGACAGTTTTGTTCTCTTGACCAGGCTGGGGCACAGTGGTGCATTCAGAGCTCACTGCAGCCTCTATCTCCTGAGCTCAAACAATCTTACTGCCTCAGCCTCCCAATGTGCTGAGACTATAGGCATGCACAACCACAGCCAGCAGCAGTGGAAAAGTTTTGAGGTGCATAACAGAAAAAGCTTAGGCTTCCTGGAATTGATTGTTACTAGAAATAGGGAAGTTAAAAACTCTGCTAGTGAGGACTTTTAGAAGGAAATGAGGAATGTGGTATAGTAAAACCTAAATCTTTGGCAGGGCACAGTGACTCATGCCTGTAATCCCAGCACTCTGGGAAGCTGAGACAGGCAGATCACAAGGTCAGGAGTTCGAGACCAGCCTGACCAACATGGTGAAACTCCATCTCTACTAAAAATACAAAAATTAGCCGGGCATGGTGGCACACACCTGTAATCCCAGCTACTCAGGGCTGAGGCAGGAGAACTGCCTGAACCTGGGAGGCGGAGCTTGCAGTGAGCTGAGATCGCACCACAGCACTCCAGCCTGGGCAACAGAATAAGTCTCCGTCTCTCAAAAAAAAAACAAACCTAAAGCTTCTTGGAGGATGCCTAAATGGTCACAAACAGGCTCTTGGTAGCAATATAGACATAAAATGTGCTGCTGGTATGGTGAGGGTTCAGAAGGTGATGAGTAATATCAGGCCAGGCACAGTGGCTCATGCCTGTAATCCCAGCACTTTCGGAGGCCGAGGTGAGTGGATTGCTTGAGCTCAGGAATTCGAGACCAGCCTGGGCAACATGGCAAAAACCCATAAAAACCCATCTCTACAAAATGTACCAAAAAAAAAAAAATTAGCTGGGTGTGTTGGTAAATGTCTGTAATCTCAGCTACTCAGAAGCTAAGGCATGAGAATTGCTTGAACCCAGGAAGTGGAGGCTGCAGTGAGCCAAGATCGTGCCACTGCACTCCAGCATGGTCAATAGAGCAAGACTTTGTCTCAAAACAAAAAAATTTAAAAAAAAAAAAAGGCCAGACGAGGTGGCTCATGCCTGTAATCCCAGTACTTTGGGAGGCCAAGGCAGGTGGATCATGAGGTCAAGAGTTTGAGACCAGCCTGGCCAACATAGTGAAACCCCGACTCTACTAATATACAAAAAATTAGCTGGGCATGGGGACAGTCGCCTGTAATCCCAGCTACTCAAGAGGCTGAGGCAGGAGAATTGCTTGAACCTGGGAGGCAGAGGTTGCAGGGAGCCAAGATCATGCCATTGCACTCCAGCTGGGGCAACAGACAGTGTGAGACTCCATCTCAAAAAATAATAATCATAGTAAAAATATAAAAGAAGGGAATGAGGAATGTGTTCTTGGAAACTGGAGAAAAGAGGACCCTATTATGTAGTCTCAGAAAGTTTAGCAGGAGTGTGTCTTTGAGTTATATGCAAAGCCAAACTCATAAATGATAATCTTGGATATTTAACTGAGAAGATTTCCAAGCAAAGTATTGAAAGCGAGGCCTGGTTTCTTCTTGCTGCTTATAGTAAAATGTAAGAGGAGGCCAGACGCAGTGCCTCAGGCCTGTAATCCCAGCACTTTGGGAGGCCAAGGCAGACGGATCATGAGGTCAAGAGATCGAGACCATCCTGGCAAACATGGTGAAACTTCGTCTTTACTAAAAATACAAAAATTAGATGGGCATGGTGGTACGTGCCTGCAATCCTAACTATTCAGGAGGCTGAGGCAGGAGAATTGCTTGAACCCAGGAGCCGGAGGTTGCAGTGAGCCGAGATCACGCCTCTGTACTCCAGCCTGGCGACAGAGCAAGACTCCATCTCAAAAAAAAAAAAAGTAAGAGGAAAAAGATAGTCAGGCATGGTGACTCATGCCTATAATCCCAGCACTTTGAGAGGCTGAGCTGGGAGGAATTCAGGAGTTCAAGACCAGCGTGGGCAAAATAATGAGACCCCATCTCTACAAGAAATACAAAAATTAGCCAGGCTTGGTGGCACATGTCTGTGATCCCAGTTACTTGGGAGGCTGAGGCAAGAGGATCACTTGAACCCCAGAGGTGAAGATTGCAGTGAGCTGTGACCATGCCACTGAACTCCAGCATAGGTTACAGAGTGAGACCCTGTCTCTTAATAAGTAAAATAAAAGGGATAAAATGTTGTGAACAAATGAAACACAAGCTTGGTTTAATATTTCAAAATAAATCAAGGTAGTTCACCATATATGTTAGTTTTCTGGGGGTGCCATAAAAAAGTATCTCAAGGGACCATGCATGGTGGCTCACACCTGTAATCCCAGCACTTTAGTAGGCTGAACCAGGCAGATCACTTGAGCTCACAAGTTCGAGAGCAGCCTGGGTAACAATGGCAAAACCCTGTCTCTACAAAACATAATACAAAAATTATTTTTTAAAAAATATTACAAACTTGGTGGCTTGAAACAACAAAACGTGTTGTCTCAGAGTGCTGGAGCCTGGAAGTCTGAAATCAAGTTGCTGGCAGGGCCACGCTATCGCTGAAACTCGTAGAAGAGAATTCTTTCTTGCTTCTTCCAGCTTCTGGTGTGTGCCTCCTAGGGGTTCCTGGTTTGTGAACACAACACTCTAATCTCTGCCTTGTCATCACACAGCCACTTTCTCCTTGTATGTGTCTTCACAAGGCACTTTCTTTTTCTTTTTCTTTTTGAAACAAGGTCCCCATCTGTCACCCAGGCTGCAGTGTAGTGGCATGATCATGGCTCACTGCAACCTCCAGGACCTGCTGGGCTCAAGGTATCCTCCTGCCCCAGCCTCCCATGTAACTGGGACCGCAGTTGCACACCACCATACCCAGCTTATTTTTTTTTTAATTTTCATCTTACGTATTTATTTGTTTATTTATCTATTTACTTTGAGATGGAGTCTCGCTCTGTCGCCCAGACTGGAGTGCTGTGGCATGATCTCAGTTCACTGCAACCTCTGCCTCCCGGATTCAAGTGATTCTCCTGCCTCAGCCTCCCAAGTAGCTGGGACTACAGGCGTGTGTCACCACACCTGGCTAATTTTTCGATTTTTAGTAGCGACGTGGGTTTCTCCACGTTGGCCAGGCAGGCTAGTCTCGACCTCCTGACTTCAAGTGATCTGCCTGCCTCGGCTTCCCAAAGTGCTGGGATTCCAGGCACGAGCCACAGCACCTGACCTGTTTTTTTATTCTCTGTAGAGACAGAGTCTTATTATGTTGCCTGGGCTGGTCTTGAACTCCTGTGCTCAAATGATCCTCCTGTCTTGGCCTACCAAAGTGTTGGGATCAGAGACATGAGCCACCATGCCCAACCACTGAATACTTTCAATATTTGAACTGAAATACTGAATGCGGCGGGTCACAGTGACTCGTGCCTGTAACCCTAGCACTTTCGGAGGCCAAGGCGGGCAGATCACTTGAGGTTGGCAGTTAAGAGACCAGTCTGGCCAACATGGGGAAACACCGTCTCCACTAAAAATACAAAAAATTAGCCAGGTGTGGTGGTGGTCTCCTGTAATCCGAGCTACTCGGGAGGCTGAAGCAGGAGAATCGCTTGAATCCAGGAGGCGGAGGTTGCAGTGAGCCGAGATCACACCACTGCACTCCAGCCTGGGCCACAGAGCAAGACTCCATCTCAAAAAAAAAAGAAAAAGAAAGTAAATACTGAGTGGGAACACGGCAGATATACAGCAGCTTACCATGCATACTCTACATCATATTGCCTAGTTTACACACAGTTGTGTTGTTATGGAAACTCGTTGTTTTTCCTCCAGGGCTCCTGGCTTAACTCCACCGCCCTTGCTACAGTCTTTTGTGATGATGTTTGCTGTGTGAGGCCTCGGGCAGCCTCTGACCTCCTGGTCTCCTTTCACCTGCCCCAAGGCAGGACTCTAATCTTCTCCCACCTTTCTGACTATGGGCCGTGAGGCCCTTCCCAGAGGGGAAGGAATGCTGACTTCATGAAGCCTCCAGAAAAAGCCAAGAGGATGGGTGGTGGCACTTTTGGATGTAGAATGGAGGATGGTTTCTGGAAAGCGGCATGCGGAGGCATATGGAAGCTCCACGCCCCTGCCTCAGACCTAGCCCTAGTCAGCTCTTCATCCATATCTTTTGCAATATTCTTTATTATTTTTTTTTTTTTGAGACAGAGTCTCACTCTGTGGCCCAGGCTGGAGTGCGGTGGCGCGATCTTGGCTCACTTCAACCTCTGCCTCCCGGGTTCAAGTGATTCTCCTGCTTCAGCCTCCTCAGGAGCTGGGATTACAGGCATGTGCCACCATGCCGGACTAATTTTTGTATTTTCAGTAGAGATGGGGTTTCGCCATGTTGGCCAAACTGGTCCCAAGCTACTGATCTCAAGTGATCCGCCCACTTTGGCCTCCCAAAGTGCTGGGATTACAGGTGTGAGTCACTGCGCCTGGCCCTTTTTTCCTTTCTTTCTATGTTTTTTTTTTTTTTTTTTTTTGAGACAGAGTTTCCCTCTTGTTGCCCAGTGGTGTGACTTCAGCTCACTTCAACCTCCACCTCCCAGCTTCAAGTGATTCTCCTGCCTCAGCCTCCCCAGTAGCTGGGACTACAGGCACCCACCACCACGCCCATCTAATTTTTTGCATTTTTAGTAGAGACAGAGTTTCACTATGTTGCCCAGGCTGGTCTTGAACTCCTGACCTCAAGTGATCCGCCCGCCTCAGCCTCCCAAAGTGCTGGGAATATAGGCATGAGCCACCGCGCCTGGCCCTTTTGCAATATCCTTTCTGATAAACCAGTAAATGTATGCATTTCCTGGAGTGCTGTGAGCCACTCCAGCAAATTATTCGAACTCCAAAAGGGGGTCCTGGGAACCCCAAAATGATACCAATCAGTCAAAAGTTCGAGAGGCCCAGACTTGCAATTAGAATCTGGGGGGATAGGTAGTCTTGGGAACAGAGCACCCCCCCAACCTGTGGCATCCAACTCTATCTCCAGGCAGACAGTATCAGAGCTGAATGGAGGACACCCAGCTGGCACCTGCTGCTTGGTGTGTGGGAAACACCCACACATTTGGGTACAGAAGCCTTCCTCTGTGTTGATTGCTGTGGGGGAGTGAGAACGCAGGAAAAACATGGCTTTTCCTAAAACAACAGTGAAGCAAGAAAAAGAAAAGAATGCATACAGATAGAAAAGAAAATTAAATCATAACCAATATAATAGACATAGAAAATTCCACAGATGCCGAGCACAGTGGCTCACGCCTATAATCCCAACACTTTGAGAGGTGGAGGTGGCTGGATCACTTGAGGTCTGAAGTTCAAGACCAGCATGGCCAACATGGTGAAACCCCATCTCTACTAAAACTACAAAAATTAGCTGGGGGTGGTGGCGGGCGCCTGTAATCCCAGCTACTAGGGAGGCTGAGGCAGGAGAATCACTTGAACCTGGGAGGCGGAAGTTGCAGTGAGCCAGGATTGCACGACTGCATTCCAGCCTGGGCAATAGAGCAAGACTCTGTCTCAAAAAAAAAAAAAGAAAGAAAAGAAAATTAATTCATAATCATACCAATATAATAATCTACATAGAAAATTCCATCAAATCCAGAAAGGCTACTAGACTAATAACCTGATTTAGCCAGATTATAAAATAAAACATCAAATATAAAATTACATTATTTTTTGTTTGTTTGTTTTTGAGATGGGGTTTTGCTCTTCTTGCCCAGGCTGGAGTGCAACGGCACCATCTTGGCTCACTGCAACCTCCGCCTCCTGGGTTCAAGCGATTCTCCTGCCTAAACCTCCCAAATAGCTGGGATTATAGACACCCGCCGCCACACCCAGCTAATTTTGTATTTTTAGTAGAGACGGGGTTTCTCCATGTTCATCAGACTGATCTTGAACTCCTGGCCTCAGGTGATCTGCCCAGCTTGGCCTCCCAAAGGGCTGGGAACCACCACACTCAGCCGAAATTCTATCATATTTCTATATACTAGCAGTGTACTATTGGAAAATAAACTTTAAAAAATACCAATATAAAAGAATAAATTAAATAAATAAATAAAGACCAATAACATTTAAAAACAGGAAATACAGACAGTCTGGAGGCTGAGGCACAAGAATTGCTTGAACCTGGGAAGCAGAGGTTGCAGTGAGTCAAGATCACGCCACTGCACTCCAGCCTGTAACACAGTGAGACTCTGTTTCAAAAAAAAAAAAAAAATGCTTAGGGGTAAATTTTAAAACATAATACAAGGCCAGGTGTGGTGGCTCACTGCTGCAATCCCAGCACTTTGGGAGCAGAGGCAGGAGGATGGCTTGAGGTCAGGTGTTCGAGGCCAGTGTGGGCAATATAGCAAGACCCTGTCAGCTGGGCGCAGTGGCTCATGCCTGTAATTCCAGCACTTTGGGAGGCTGAGGTGGGCAGATCATGAGGTCAGGAGTTCGAGACCAGTCTGACCAACATAATAAAACCCCGTCTCAACTAAAAATACAAAAAATTAGCCAGGTGTGGTGGTGTGCACCTGTAATCCCAGTTACTCGGGAGGCAGAGGTTGCAGTGAGCCAAGATTGCACCACTGCACTCCAGCCTGGGCGACAATGCGAGACTCCATCTCAAAAAAAAAAAAAAAAAAGACCCTGTCTCTACAAAAAATAAACAAACATTAGCTGGGCATGGTGACTTGTAGCGGTAGTTGCAGCCACCTGGCAGGCTGAGGTGGGTGGATCACCCGAGCCTAGGAGGCAGAGATTGCAATGAGCCAGGATCTCGTCGCTGTACTCCAGCCTGGGTGACAAAGCCACATCCTATCTCAAAATATATATACATACATATATATACACAAAATATATATACACATATATATACATATATATACACAAAATATATATACACATATATGTACATATATATACACATATGTACATACATATTTTGTGTGTATATATATACACACACAAGAAAAATAGAGAAAATTACAAAGCATTGCTAAGATAAATTATATATATTTAACAACTATATATAATCACATTAAATAAATAAAATGAAATATATATGTTTAATAAATACATAATAAAGTTAAATATATAACCAAATCAAGTAAATATATTTGTTATAAATAGAAATTAAATAAATATAAAATTTAAATAAATATATATAATAAAATAAAGAAAATTACCAAACATTGCTGAGAGAAATTAAAGATGACAAATATTTATATTGACATATTGTTAGGATGTCAGCAGTAATCAATGTAATGTGGTTTTGTCATACAGAGACATATAGATCAAATGAATACATACAGATCAAATGAATACATATAGATCAAATGAATCTATAACCTCAATGCAGTTCTAGTCCTAATCCTAGCATGCTTTTTTCACAGATATTTGTGTGCTGTAAAGTTTATAAAATTGAGAGGTACAAGCAAAGCATCTTGTATAAGCAACACAGTCTTAGAGAAGACTGGGTGCAGTGGCTCATGCCTGTGGTCCCAGCACCTAGGGAGGTCGAGGTGGAAGAATCGCTTGAGCCCAGGAGTTTCAGACAAGCCTGGACAACTATAGTTAGACCCCATCTCTACAAAAAATTTAAAAATCAGCTGGGCATGGTGGTGGGCACCTGTAGTCTCAGCAATTTGGGAGGCTGAGGCAGGAGGATTGCTTAAGCCCAGGACACCAAGGCTACTGTGAGCTATGATGGGGCCACTGTATTCCAGTTTGTCTGGAAAGAAGAAAGAAAGAAAGAAAAAGAAAGAAAGAAAGAAAGAAAGAAAGAAAGAAAGAAAGAAAGAAAGAAAGAAAGAGAAAGAGAGAAAGAAAGAGAAAGAAAGAAAGAAAGGGAAGGAAGGGAAGGAAGGGAAGAAGGAAGGGAAGGAAGGGAAGGAAGGGAAGAAGGAAGGGAAGGGAAAGGAAGGAAGAGAAGGAAAGGAAGGAAAGAAGAAAGAAAGAAAGAAAGAAAGAAAAAGAAAGAAAGAAGAGAGAGAGAGAGAGAGAGAGGGAGGGAGGGAGGGAAAGAAGGAAGGAAGGAAGGAAGGAAGGAAAGGAAAGGAAACGAAAGGAAGGCAGGCTGGCTGCGTTGGCTCATTCCTGTAATCCTAGCACTTTGGGAAGCCAAAACTGGTGGATCACCTGAGATCAGGAGCTCGAGACCAGCCTGGCCAACATGGTGAAACACTGTCTCTACTAAAAATACAAAAAATTAGCCAGACATGGTGGTGAACCCCTGTAACCCCAGCTACTCAGGAGGCTGAGGGAGGAGAATCGCTTGAACGCAGGAGGCAAATGTTGCAGTGAGTCAAGATTGCACCACCGCACTCCAGCCTGGGCAACAAGAGCAAAACTTTGAAAAAGGAAAGAAGGAAGGAAGGAAGGATCAGGTCTGATGCCTCGAGGATCAGACATGGGAAAAAAAGAAAAGGAAGGAAGGAAGAAAGAAAGGAAGGGAGGGACTTGGATTCTTACTGTCTGATTTCAAGACTTCTAAAGGTGTAGCAGGCTGGGCACAGCGGCTACATCTGTAATCCCAACACTTTGGGAGGCTAAGGTGGGAGGATTGTTTGAGCTTTTTTATTTCTTTTAAATTTTAAAAAATAGAGATGGGAGTCTTACTAGTTGCCCAGGCTGGTCTTGAACTCCTGACCTCAAGTAATCCTCCTGCCTCAGCCTTCCAAAGTGCTGGGATTACAGGTGTGAAATCC
This sequence comes from Cacajao melanocephalus, assembly GCA_963573385.1. Taxonomy (NCBI): domain Eukaryota; kingdom Metazoa; phylum Chordata; class Mammalia; order Primates; family Pitheciidae; genus Cacajao; species Cacajao melanocephalus. The sequence continues at coordinate 12,538 of CAUYLG010055361.1, read as the reverse complement.
TGTACCAAGCCAAGCCCAGGAGTTTGAGACCAGCCTGGGCAACATAGTGAGATCCCACCTTTACAAAAAATAAAATTATAGGCATGGTAGTGCATGCCTGGAGTCCCAGCTACTTGGATGAGACAGGAGGATCACTTGAGCCCAGGAGTTCAAGGCTGTGGTAAGCCAAGATTGCGCCACTGCACTCCAGCCTGAGTGGCAGAGTGAGACCCTGTCTCTAAATAAATACATACATAAAGCAGAAGAAATCAAGATAATGTGGTGTCATCATACAGAGGCACAAATAGATCAACGGAACAGAACAGAGAGCCAAGAAATTAACTCACTCACATATGGTTAATTGATTTTCAATAAACATGTCAAGGTAATTTAATTGTGTAAAGGATTAATTCAATTAATCTCATTAAATGAATGAATGTGGATTTGAAGAAAAAAATGAACCTCAACTCTTCCCAGATTCCACAGACAAATACTAACCCAGATCATAGGTCTAAACATAAAAGTTGGCGAGGCACAGTGGCTCATGCCTGTAATCCCAGCACTTTGGGAGGCCAAGACTGGAGGATCGCTTGAGACTGGGAGTATGAGACCAGTCTGGGCAACATACGAAGATGACACCTCTACAGAAATTTAAAAATTAAAAAAAAAAATTAAAATAGCCAGGTGTGGTGGTGGGTGCCTGTAATCCCAGCTACTCTGGAGGGTGAGGCAGGAGAATTGCTTGAACCAGGGAGGCGGAGGCTGCAGTGAGCTGAGATCGTGCCATTGCACTCCAGCCTGGGTGACAAGAGCAAGATCCATCTCAAAAAAAAAATTTTTTTTTTTAAATTAGCAGGCAGAGGGGCACACACCTATAGTCTTGGCTACTCGGAAGGCCGAGGCGGGAGGATCCCTTGAGCCCAGGAGTTTGAGACCAGCTTGGGCAACATAGGGAGACTTGGTCTTTACAAATAATTTTTTAAAAGGCTGGACACAGTAGCTCACGCCTGTAATCCCAGCACTTTGGGAGGCTGAGGCAGGCAGATCACTTACAGTCAGGAGTTTGAGACCAGCCTGGTCAACACAGTGAAACCCTGTCTCTACTAAAAATGCAGAAAAAAATTATCTGAGTGTGGTGGTGTGCACCTGTAGTCTCAGCTACTCAGGAGACTGAGGTGGGAGGATTACTTGAGCCCAGGAGGCAGAGGTTGCAGTGAGTTGAGATTGCCACACTACACTCTAGCCTGGGCAACAGAGCAAGACTTGGTCTCAAAATAATAATAATTAGCTGGGTATCGTGGCACATGCCTGTGGTTCCAGCTGCTGAGAGACTGAGGCAGGAGGACCACCTGAGCCCAGAAGGTTGAGGCTGCAGTGAGCTATAACTGCACCACTTCAGGCCAGCCTAGGCAACAGAGTAAGACCCTCTTTCTGAAAAAGAAATAAAGAAAAAGACTTGTACAAGTAAGTACACAGCAGTTTCATTTACAATAGCCAGAGGTACATTTTGGGAGGCCAAGGTGGGTGGATCACCGAAGTCAGGAGTTCAAGACCAGCCTGTCCAATGTGGTGAAACCCTGTCTCTACTAAAAATACAAAAATTAGCTGGGTGTGGTCATGTGTGCCTATAATCCCAGCTACTCAGGAGGCTGAGGCAGGAGAATCATTTGAACCCCAGAGGTGGAGGTTGCAGTGAGCTGAGATGGTGCCATTGCACTCCAGCCTGGGCAACAGAGTGAGACTCTGTCTCAAAAGAAAAAAGAAAAACAAAACAATAGCCAGAGGCTGGAAACAAGCCAGAGGTTCATGAACAGCCAACAAATAAACAAATTGTTCCATGCTCATACAACGGATACTTCTCAGCAGTAAAAAGGAGCAAACTACAGATACAAGCAACAAGAAGAAACCTCATAAACGGCATGCCACCTGGCGCGGTCGCTGATGCCTGTAATCTCAGCACTTTGGGAGGCAGAGGTGAGAGGACTGCTTGAGGCCAGGAGATGGGCCTCAAGAAAAATAAAAAGAGAAAAGAAAAAAAGAAACAATATGCTGAGTGAAAGTAGACAGACATAAAATAAATGCATGCCTCCATTCATATAAATTCTACAGTAGGCAGGGCTGGGCACAGTGGCTCATTCCTGTAATCCCAGCACTTTGGGAAACCAAGGCGGGTGGATCACAAGGTCAGGAGATTGAGATCATCCTGGCCAATGTGGTGAAACCCTGTCTCTACTAAAAATACGAAAATTACCCAGGCATGGTGGCGCGTGCCTGTAATCCCAGCTACTCAAGAGGCTGAGACTGGAGAATCACTTGATCACTTGAACTCGGGAGGTGGGGCTGCAGTGAGCAGAGGTGGCATCACTGCACTCCAGCCCGAGTGATAAGAGTGAGACCTTGTCTCCAAAAAAAGAAAAAAAGGAAAGAAAAGAAATCGGTATAGTGGTTGCTACTATGGAGGAGGGCATGGGGGAATTTTGCCGGTGACAGAAATGTTCTGTCTTTTGCTAAGGGTCACACTGGTGTGTGCAGCTGTCAAGATTCTTTAATTTGTAGCACATAAGATCTGTGCATTCTGGCGGGTGTGATGGGTCATGCCTTTAATCCCAACACTCTGAGAGGCCAAGACAGGCAGATCGCTTAAGATCAGGAGTTCGGGACCGGCCTGGGCAACATAGGGAGACCCTAAAAAACATTGGCAAGGCATAGTGGGGTGCACCTGTGTTCCCAGCTAGTTGTGAGGCTGAGGAGGGAGGATCACTTGAGCTCAAGAGGTGGAGGTTGCAGTGAGCCGTAACTGCACCCCAGCACTCTAGCCTGGGTGACAGAGCAAGACCCTGTCTCAAAAAAAAAAGAACAAAAAACTGTGCCGTTCCCTTATGTAAACTGCACTTTAATAAATTGCTAGCCAAAAATCTCCTATGTACTTGGATATGTAAAATAACCCATAATGAAATTACAGACTCTTTGGAATTGACAATAAAAGTTCTACTTATCAGAACTCAAGGGAAGCAGACAGAGAGCAATGCCTGGAAGGAAACGTATAATCTGAAATGCACATACAAGAAAACATAAAAGACCAAAAATTAATTAGCTCAGGGTCGATTCTAGATGTTAGTTAAAGAATCACAGAGTCAACCCCTTTATTACATTAAAAAAAACAAGTATGCAAAAGACCTCTCTTAGCTAATTAGGAATATAAAGGAACTTTCTCAAGCAAATAAAAGGATATCTTGTAAAAAAAAAAAAAAAAAAGAAAAAGAAAAACCCTAGAGTAACCATTAAACCATTATATTAAAAGCTTAAACTTCAAAATTATTCCCTTTAAAATGGTGGGGGGATGTATGCCTGTTTTAATGAAAACTATTAAACTCTGTGTTTAAGGATTTAGCTAAAACAAGAAGGCAAATACAAACAGTGAAATTAAGACTGGGAAGGGGCTGGGCTTGGTGGCTCACGCCTGTAATCTTAGCACTTTGGGAGGCCGAGGCAGGGGGATTGCCTGAGCTCAGGAGTTTGAGACCCGTCTGGGCAACATGGTGAAACCCCAACTCTACCAAAAAATACAAAAAATTAGCCGGGCATGGTGGCATATGCCTGTAGTCCCAGCTACTCGGAGACTGAGGCATGAGAATTGCTTGAACCCGGGAGGCAGAGGTTGCAGTGAGCCGAGATTGCACCACTGCACTCCAGCCTGGGCAACAGAGCAAGACTCTGTCTCAGAAAAAAAAAAAAAATACTGAGACGGAAGAAATAAAATAATTGCTAATCTCAAATAACAGGATTGACCCCAACCCCATAAAATATATAAACTAACTGTTAGAACAAGAGAATTCAGAAGGATTTTTGGATTCAAAAGCAACATATTGTCAGGGTGTGGTGGTTTATGCCTGTAATTTCAGCACTTTGGGAGGCTGAGGCAGGAGGATCACTCGAGGCTGTGAGTTTGAGATCAGGAGTTTGAGACCACCCTGGGCAACATAGCAAGACCTTTTATATATATATATACACACATATATATATATGTATATATATAATTTTTTTTTGGAGACAAGATCTATCTCTGTCACCCAGGCTGGACTACACTGGCACAATCCCAGCTCACTGCAGCCTCAACCTTTCAGAGCTCAGGTGATCCTCCAACCTCAGTCTCCCCAGTAGCTGGAACCATAGGCACACGTCACCACACCTGTTTTTTAAAAAGTATTTCTAGAGACAAAGTCTTGTTATCCTGACTGGTCTCCTGGGCTCAAGCAATCCTCCCGCCACAGCCTCTCAAAGTGCTGGGATTACAGGCATGAGCTATGAGCCACACCACTATACCCAGCCTTATTTTTTTTAATTGAAAAAAATTTTTTCAGGTAAGAACATGTCAACAAAAACAAATTTTTTCTTTTTTTGAGACAGAGAATTGCTCTGTCACCCAGGCTGGAGTGCAGTGGCGTGATCTTGGCTCACTGCAACCTCTGCCTCATGGGTTCAAGTGATTCTTCTGCCCAAAGTGCTGGGATTACAGGTGTGAACCACTGTGCCTGGCCAGCAGAAAATTTTTAAAGAGTAGCATACAGCTGGGTCCGGTGGCTCACGCCTGTAATCCCAGCAAATTGAGAGGCTGAGGCGGGTGGATCACCTGAGGTCAGGAGTTTGAGACCAGTCTGACCAACATAGGGAAATCCTGTCTCTACTAAAAATATAAAATTAGCTAGGTGTGGTGGCGCATGCCTGTAATCCCAGCTACTCGGGAGGCTGAGGCAGGAGAATCACTTGAACCTGGGAGGTAGAGGTTGCAGTGAGCTGAGATCATGCCATTGTACTCCAGCCTGGGCAACAAGACTGAAACTCAGTCTGAAAAAAAAAGAGTAGCATACAAAAATCAATAGTGTGTAATCAGTAAGAAATATCAATCACGGTAACAACAAACTATCGAATATTTAGGAATAACTCCAAAACAGGAAATATATATATATATATACTTTTTTTTTTAAAGATGGGGTTTCACCATGATGGCCAGGCTGGTCTTGAACTCCTGACCTTAGGTGATCCACCCACCTTGGCCTCCCAAAGTGCTAAGATTACAGGTGTGAGCCACCGCACCCAGCCAGGAAATATATTTTATGAAGAAAATTATAAAACTTTAAGGATGAGCTAAAGAAATGAAGGCCTAGAACTGGTTCACAGATAACAAGATTCAATATATTCAGAATGACAATCGACCTCAAATTGATGTATAAAATTAATGTAATTTCAGCTTAAAAAAAAATCTCATCAGGAAATTACCAAGCTAATTCTAAATCCATATGAAAGAGTATAGAATCAAGATTAGCCAAAGCAATTTTGAAGAAGAAAGATAAGGAGAATTTTCACTACCAGATATCAGAAATTATTACACTATAATATTTAAAACAGGCAGAATTAGATATATTAGAACAGATAAATAAGAACATGTAAATTTATTTTTTAAAAGAACAGAATAGAGAGCCCAGAAACAGAACCATCTATTTTTGCATTTGGTAGATAACAGAGATTGGCACTTCCATATCATTGGGAAACACCATTTTTTGAATAAATAGTGCTCTACAATTGGCTATTTTAAGAGAAAATAAAAATTAGACCCATCTTGGACCCCAAAAATACAAACAAAAAATTGAATTTAATTATATATCTACATATGAAAAGCTAGACTACAAAACTTTTAGAGAAAAATAGCTTTATGACCAGAGTAGGAAAGGACCTTTTTTTTTTTTTTGGAAGTTTTTAAATTCTATTTTTCCCTGTTTCTGTTGTTTTAATGGTTACTCTAGGACACTCTATATTTTTACAGGTTCCTTTAGGAACTGCTACATGTATACTTTATTTGTCAAACTCTAAAACTAGGCTCATGCCTGTAATCCCAGCACTTTGGGGGGCAGAGGAGGGTGGGTCACTTGAGGTCAGGAGTTCAAGACCAGTGTGGCCAACATAGTGAAACCCTGTCTACTAATAATACAAAAGTTATCCAGACACAGTGGAGACACAGTGGCGTATGTTTGTAGTCCCAGCTACTTAGGCGGCTTTGGCAAGAGAATTGCTTGAACCCGGAGAGTGGAGGTTGCAGTGACCCAAGATTGTGCCACTGCTCTCCAGCCTCGGTAACAGAGGGTGACTCCATCTCAAAAAACAAACAAACAAACAAAAACCCTCTAAAACTAATGAGTACTCTTGGCTGGGTATAGTGGCTCATGGTTGTAATCCCAGCACTTTGGAAGGCCAAGCCAGGAGGATCACTTGAGGCCAGGAATTCAAGACCAGCCTGGGTAACATAGCAAGATGCTGTCTCTGAAGAAAATTAGTCAGGCATGGTGGCACGCATCTCCAGCTACTCGAGAAGCTGAAGGGGGAGGATCACTAGAGCCCAAGAGGTTGGGGCTGCAGTGAGCTGTGATCACGCCACTGCACTCCAGCGTGGGTGACAGATCCAGATCTTCTCTCAAAAAAAAAAAAAGGAAAAAGGAAATAAATAAAATTGATAGGCCAGGAGCAGTGGCTCATATGAGGATGAGGCAGGAGGATCATTTGAGGCCAGGGGTTTGAGACCAGCCTGGCAAACATGGCAAAACCCCTTTCCTACTAAAAATACAAAAATTAGCTGGGTGTGGTGGCAGGTGCCTGTAATCCCAGCTACTTGGGAGGCTGAGGCAAGAGAATCGCTTGAACCCAGGAAGCAGAGGTGGCAGTGAGCTGAAATCGCACCACTGCACTCCAACCTGGGCAACAAGAGGGAGATTCTGTCTCAAAAAAAAAAAAAAAAAAAAAAAAAAAATGATGAAGACTAGGTGCAGTGGCTTATACCTGCAGTCCTAGCATTTGGGGAGGCTGAGATGGGAGAACTGCTTGAGCCCAGGAGTTAGAGGCTGCAGTGAGCCATGTTCTTGCCACTACATTCTAGCCTGGGCGACACAGGCAAGACCCTGTCTCAAAAGCAACAACCAAAAACTAAAAACAAGGATGGGCAAGGCTCAGTGGCTTACGCCTGTAATCCCAGCACTTTGGAGGCTGAGGCAGGCAGATTACCTGAGGTCAGGAGTTTGATACCAGCCTGGCTGTGGGAAGTAGAAAGGTTCCTTTTTAAAGTTTCCTTTCTTATTAAAGAATAACGGTGCTAATAAGTTTGTTAAGCCCTATCCTATGTAGCTGTTAAACATGCAATGCTTACAGGCACGTAGTACATTTTATGTCCTTGTACTTTAATCAAGATATCTGTGCTGGACGTGCTCACAGGCATGTCCCAGCTCTCCATTGCTTTTACCTGTTTAGAAAAGTTTTAAGTCGGGCCGGGCACGGTGGCTCACGCCTGTAATTCCAGCACTTTGGGAGGCCGAGGTGGGCAGAAGGCGGAGGTGGGCAGATCACGAGGTCAAGAGATCAAGACCATCCTGGCCAACATGGTGAAACCCTGTCTCTACTAAAAATACAAAAATTAGCTAGGCATGGTGTCATGAGCCTGTGGTCCCAGCAACTCGGGAGGCTGAGGCAGAAGAATTGCTTGAACCCAGGAGGCAGAGGTTGCAGTGAGCCAAGACTGTGCCACTGCACTCCAGCCTGGAAACAGAGAAAGACTCCGTCTCAAAAAAAAAAAAAAAGAAAAAGAAAAAGAAAAGAAAAGAAAAGAAAGAGAAAAGTTTTGTTGTTAGCCAACTGGGTTTTAGTTTACATTGTGAGGTCTGGCTCCAGCCAAAGATCAGACACAGCAGTTAAGGACGACCCCAAAAGTGTAAGGGATACATTTGTGTGTTTTCCTTTATTCATTGTACTCTTGTGACAAGATGGCTAGTGAGAGTACCCTTCCTGCAGTCCAGGAAGTAAAAATTGCGTTGCTGAAAGATCCTTTGTCTCAGTGCTAATTTTTGTTTGCAGCACCAAGATCTATTTCCAACATCTATTTCCAACACTGGCCAACATGGTGAAACCGTGTCTCTATTAAAAATACAAAAATTAACTGGGCATGGTGGACTGCACCTGTAATCCCAGCTACTCGGGAGGCTGAGGCAGGAGAATCACTTGAACCCAGGATGTGGAAGTTGCAGTGAGCCGAGATCGCGCCATTGCGCTGCAGCCTGGGTGACAGAGCGAGACCCCATCTCAATAATAATAATAATAATAATAAATAATAATACATAAATAAAAACATGGATGGAGCCCTATTTGGCAGATGGGCTATAGTTTGTCACCTTCTGTCCTGGGCTATAAAAATTACTCCGTCTGGCCGGGTGTGGTGGCTCACACCTGTAATCCAAGCACTTTGGAGGCCAAGGTGGGTGAATCACCTGAGGTCGGCAGTTCAAGACCAGCCTGACCAACATGGTGAAACCCCATCTTTATTAAAAAAAAATTGCTGTTAAAAGAAAGTCAGAGTGGGGAAAAGATAAAATAAATAAATAAATAAATAACAAAGAAAAAAATTACTTCATCTTCTCTCATCTCCACTTACATGATACTTTTGTCATGTAGTATAATTCTATCCTTAAAAAAACCCCTGAGATTATTATTACTAATACGTGCAATCAGTGGATTTCAGATTTATCCGTCTTGTGTGTTCAACAATTCTTTTTTCATTCCAGACCTACTGCCTGGGTTTGCTTTCTTTCTGCCTGAAGTGCATTTATTTATTTAGTTTAATTTATTATTATTATTATTTTGAGACAGAGTTTCACTCTTGTTGTCTGGGCTAGAATGCCCTGGCACAATCTCGGCTCATTGCAACCTCTGCCTCCCAGGTTCAAGCGATTCTCCTCCCTCAGCCTCCTGAGTAGCTGGGATTACAGGCACCTGCCCCCATGCCCAGCTACTTTTTATATTTTTAGTAAAGATGAGTTTCACCATGTTGAAACCCCTGACCTCAAATGATCCACCCACCTTGGCCTCCCACAGTGCTGAGATTACAGGCATGAGCCACCGCACCTGGCCTTCATAATTTTAAATATTAATAAGCTGGTGCCGGACATGGTGGCTCATGCCTCTAATCCCAGCACTTTGGGAGACTGAGGCTGGCCGATCATGAGGTCAGGAATTTGAGACCAGCCTGGCCAACATGGTGAAACCCTCTCTCTACTAAAAGTACAAAAGTTAGCCAGGAATGGTGGTGGGCGCCTGTAATCCCACCTACTCAGGAGGCTAAGGCAGGAGAATTGCCTGAACCCAGGAGGCAGAGGTTGCAGTGAGCCAAGACAGAGCCATTGCACTCCAGCCTGGGTGACAAAGTGAGAGTCTGCCTCAATAATAATAATAATTTGGCAATTTAGTATGACCAAACTATATGATTAAAGACACCATGAACAAAGATGCAAAGAAGAGCCACACCCTGGGAAAATATATTTTTAGCATACATAAGGTTTGAACACTATATGCCAGAACTTACAAAGAGCTCATACAGCCAGGCGTGGTGGTTCACACCTGTAATCCCAGCACTTTTGGAGGCTGAGGCAGGCAGATCACTTGAGGTCAGGAGTTTGAGACCAGCCTGACCAACACAGAGAAACCCCATCTCTACTACAAATACAAAATTAGCTGGGCGTGGTGGCACATGCCTATAATCCTAGCTACTCAGGAGGCTGAGGCAGGAGAATTGCTTGAACCTGGGAGGCAGAGACTGCGGTGAGCCGAGATGGTGCCACTGTACTCCAGCCTGGGCAACAAGAGCCAGACTCTGTCTCAAAAAGAAAAAAAAGACAAAGCATTTGAAAGAAGCAAAGGATATATATGGGTAGGTGGCCAGGCATGGTGGCTTACACCTATGATCCCAGGACTTAGGAAGGCTGAGGCGGGATCACTTGAGTCCAGGAGTTCAAGAACAGTCTGGGTAACATAGTGAGACCTTGTATCTACATTTAAAAAATAGTAATAATTAATGAAAGGCTATACATAGGTAATTCACTAAAAAGAAAATTTGAGGGGCCAATAAACATGTGAAAAGATATTCAATCTTACTCTTGTTAGGTATAGTGGACATTTGTCATGATTTTTTGGCCATTCAGCAGCTGAATCTTTCTTTCTTTGATGAATTCTCCTGTGAAAAAAGATTCTCTTCCCACTGTACAAGGTAAAAATGCCAGATGTGGACCAGATGCAGTGGCTCAAACCTGTAATCCCAGCACTTTGGGAGGCCAAGGTGGGGGATGGCTTGAAGGAGTTCAAGACCAGCCTGGGCAACACAGCAAGACCCCATCTCTAAAAAAAAAATATTTATTTATGTATTTATTTATTTATTTTTATAAAGACGGGGTTTCACCATGTTGGTCAGGCTGGTCTTGAACTCCCGACCTCAGGTGATCCGCCTGCCTTGGCCTCCAAAATGCTTGGATTACAGTCGTGAGCCACCATGCCCAGCCCATTTATTTATTTATTTATTTATTTATTTATTTATTTATTTATTTTTGAGATGGAGTCCCACTCTCTTGCCCAGGCTGGAGTGCAATGGCATGATCTCACTCACTGCAAACTCCACCTTCAGGTTCAAGTGATTCTCCTGCCTCAGCCTCCTGAGTAGCTGAGATTATAGGCACCCGCCACCCTGCCCAGCTAATTTTTGTATTTTTAGTAGAGATGGAGTTTCACCATGTTGGCCAGGCTGGTCTGGAACTCCTAACCTCAGGTAATCCACCCACATTGGCCTCCCAAAGTGCTGAGATCACAGGCTTTGAGCCACTGCGCCCGGCTTTACAAAAAAGTTTAAAAACTAGCCAGGCATGGTGGCGTGCACCTGTAATCCCAGCTACTTGGGTGGCTGAGTTGGGAGGATCCCTTGAACCCAGGAGTTTGAAGCTGCAGTGAGCCATGATCACGTAACTGAACTCCAGCCTGGGTGACAGAGCAAGACCCTGTTTCAAAAAAAAAAGGAAAATAAAAAGAAAATCCTAGCACTTTGGGAGGCCAAGGCGGAAGAATCGCTTGAGCTAAGGAGTTCAAGACCAGCCTGGGCAACACAGCAAGACCTCCTTTTATTAAAAAAAATTAAAAAGAGTCCAGGTGTGGTGGCTCACACCTGCCATCCCAGCACTTTGGGATGCCAAGGTGAACAGATCCTTTAAGTTCAGGATCATTTGAGACCAGCCTGGCCAACATGATGAAACCACGTCTATATCAAAAATACAAAAATTAGCAAGGCATGGTGGCATACTCCTGTAATCCCAGCTAATTGGGAGGCTGAGGTGGGACAATTGCTTGAGCCCAGGAGGTGGAGGTTGCAGTGAGCCGAGATTGTGCCACTGCACTCCAGCCTGGGCGCAGAGCGAGACTTTGTCTCAAAAAAAAAAAATAAAAAAAAATAAAATGCCAGCTATTAAATCCCCACTGTACCACCCAGGCTTAAATGAGGAGCTGAGGCCCTGAAGGACAGTGGGCTCCAGGTGGCTCACACCTATAATCCCAGCACTTTGGGAAGCCAAGGCAGGTGGATCGCCTGAGGTCTGGAATTTGAGACCAGCCTGGCCAACATGGCGAAATTCCATCGCTACTAAAAATCGAAAATCCAAAAATTAGCGAGGTGTGGTGGTGGCCTGTAATCCCAGTTATTTGGGGGACCGAGGTACAAGAATCACTTGAACTTGGGAGGTGGAGGTTGCCGTGAGCCGAGATTGTGCCCCTGCACTCCAGCCTGGGTGACAGAGCAAGAGTCCATCTCAAAAAAAAAAAAAAAAAAGGAAAAAGAGGAGTGTTGGCTGGGGCTCAGCTAGCACAGGGTCTGCCCCGTGTTGTCTGCATCTGAGCCGTCACATCTGGCAGTCAGCAGTGGGACAGTGTCATCTCTGCCCAGCAGCTGGGGCCTGATTAGTACATTTCTGTCTGCATAGCTTTGAGCCTGGTTTCCTAGCCCTCCTGAAGATTTTAGATCGTTTTAATAATTTCATTTTCTGCTTGAATCAGACATCTACTTACATCAGAGAAATGCAAACTCAAACAACATGATACCCTTTCATGCACAGCAGATAAGGAGAAACAGCAATATTCCCACACTGCTGGAGGGTGTGTAAATTGGTCCAGCTACTTTGGAGAACAATTTGTTAATGTCTAATAAATTGGAATGCAGATATCCTATGACTGGGAAATTCCACTTTTAGTCATATTCTCTAAACTATAGCTCACAGAGACACGTAAAAGAGCCCTCTTCACTGTAATACTATTTATAACACTGAAAAAAAACCAACAACCTACTTTTATACCAATGTGAAATGAATACTAAATTCTGGCATATTCATGCAACGTATGAACTAGAATAGCACGTATCAGAACGGATACTTCTTGAAAACATCACTGTGAGTAAAAAAGAAAACTCCAGAAGGGTCTGTATAGTGCAGCATGTCCATTTAAAGATGCAAAAGAACCAAAGGAGGACAAATAAAACTGAGGAAATCCGGCCGGGCAGTGGCTCACACCTGTAATCCCAGCACTTTGGGAGGCTGAGGCAGGCAGATCACCTGAGGTCAGGAGTTCAAGACCAGACCAGCCAATGTGTTGAAACCCCATCTTTACTAAAAATATAAAATTAGCCAGGCGTGGTGGCACACACCTGTAATCCCAGCTACTC